>CATIWO010068574.1:0-14062 GCA_949673435.1 Macaranga tanarius | reverse complement strand
AGCCATGAAAAGAAAGTTGAAATGAGATGTGAGAAAGAGAGTTGTTGTATATGATTGATTCCTTCGGGGAAAGGGTTGAGATTATTTATGATGAGATAATTGAGATAATTATCAATTGAGAATAATATGAATAATAATAATGATGTACATGATATGATCAACTCTCAACCTTATTAATGATTGAGGTGTAACCTCCTAATAATTAAAGGATGAAAACTGTTGTGATAACCAAATATTACGAGAATCGCTATTAGAAATGTCAGGGGAATAAAGTTTACTCAGCTTTGAAATTTCAAACTATTATGGATTTTGTGTTATTTAAAGTAAGCATTTAGGCTATAATGTTGTAATGATCTTTATTGGATAACTTTTAAAGTAAATGAAGGATTCCTTTGATGATTTGAAATGCTTTGAGTTTTGCTTCGGAAAAAGGAAAATCTTATCCTTTATCAATCGAATTTATTATGATTAAAAGTATTTGATTATTCTTATGAAATAGAAATGTCTTGCAAGTTATTTTGTACAACAAATATTTATTTTAAAAAGGGTTTATAAATTGAGATTTTAAATGATTATTGTAATTTGAGGTGTGGTATGTTTTGAATAAATAGTTTTGCTTAAAAAGCTATACTATCTGCTCACTGGGTAATTTCTTTCAAAATTACTCACCACTGTTTTTAAAATATTTTTCACAACTTAGAGTTATTCTAGCACTTATGGTGGTTCAGTGGGCGTCGATGGTCTACGAGGTTTCACCTGCCGAGACCCAGGTACGGTATGTCGTGTGTCACGATGCTGATGCGGAGTTGGTATTTAAGGTTACTGTTCTGCCGATAGGAGCTGATGCACGAGTTTCATCCGTGCGCGAGGAGCATGAGGATAGCGTCTACTCTATCTTCCACGTCACTTATGCTACCGCCCTGGATGTTGAGGTCTCCCTCACATGGGTGTGATGCAGTCTTGTGGATGCATCGAGTTTTAGGTTTTTTGCTTACAGCCATTTTCTACACCTTATATAGAGCGTGTCACCAGAGCTATTTTTTAGCCAGTGGGCTAGTATTTTGTTGAGGGTTAGACCTGAACTTGTGCTGATGTTGCCATATTTACTACCACCACCCTGTGTCGGACAGAGATCCGAGGCTTATGTTTGGGGTTAGATGCTAGGGCAAATGATAATGTACCTTATATTATTTGTATTAGCATCTAGTACTCTGATTGTGTATTTGGTGATGTATATATTCATATATGTGGATGGATGGTTAGCACTACGGTGCTTATGATATATTTATATATGTGTGATCTTAGTATATTATGATGTTATGATTATTGATGATGGATTGGTGTATCTATTATGAATGGATATATATGATTAATAGTGATGAAAAGATATATATAAATTCTAAGAAAAGTATTAATTGACAATGAGAGTTGCATTTAAGGACTTTAAGTATATATAACAATGAGTGTTGCATTTATGCCTTATACCATGTTTATAATCATTTCATGTATCTATTTGTTTATCTTGTAATTCTTGATAAATTTCTACTTTTAGTTCTAATAAACCCTATTTAACTTGATATTTAGAATAATTAGATTAATTAGTGTAGTTAGTAATTAATTAGAATAATTAGAATAATCCAATAATTTTTATTATTAATATTTTACCTATCCATCTTAGTACCTATTCAGTTAATATAAAATACACAAATTCCCAGAGTTCGATACCCTTCTTGCTCTATACTTAGTCTTAGAGACTAGGGTAATTTAATTTGACCGACATCAAGAATTGCATAACAAAATTTACGCGGGTTTCCTAAAAATGAAAATCTTTAGCAATAAAATGAACTTGAGGTTTTAAATTCTCAATCTATAAATAATACAGAATTCTTATAAATGAGAAGCAAAAAGCATCATACTCGTGATTTGATTTCTTTAATAATATTAATTCCATTCAATTATATCTATATTTGAGAGTTTCATTCCTTTGAGCATTAATCAATATTATCACAAATCATATTGTCTCAATGGTTAAACATATACAATTATTATTATTATTAGAATATGTACATATAAATTCCCCAATTCTTCCCAGAATTCACAATAATATACAAAGTATATCTCTCTCATAACATCTCGATCATCGTTCTCATGGCCAACACTGGCCAAAACATAGAATCATTTACAATAACCTCGTATGCATACGGTATAACAACAAGGATTCACCCCAAAGGCACCTCTAAATCTCTGCACTATCCCAAAGAGAGTTATAATTCGAGTGGCCAACTCATCTCATATATATATATATATATATATATCACCAACCCTTACTTATTCATATATAAGTCAACATAATCTTTATATAATATTCATATTGTTAGTAAGGGTATAATTATATCATTTCAATGTTCATTCTTATTTATTCATAGAACTTTCGAACTTTGATGTTATTATATAAATAATTTAGTCTCTTTGTCTGAGACTTATAACCTTATATCATTAGCCATATTCATCGTTTGGTGTTGTGAAATTCACATTTCACAGTCATTTCATTCATAGGAAGTGTTTTTCAATCATTCTTATATTCTAGTACATTATTCCAATGTTCGGTTTAAGTTAACATTCAAAAATTTAAAATTTTAAGCCAAACGGATCGTGAAACAAGGTACAGAGGCATATACCTCAACCACAAAGGTGCATGCCTCTGTGTAGAGGTGCCCACCTCTGCCACAGAGGAGCCAACCTCTGTGCAGAGGTGCCCACCTTTGTGTAGAGGTGCCAGCCTCTACACAAGCCTCCTTAAGGCACACAATGAGGCACATGCCTCATCAGTGAATAGGCGTGCGCCTGTTCACCTCTGGAACACATAATTTAGTCAAAATTTTGCATATTTCTAACCCAAAATCTCAATTTTACTTCACCCAATGATCATATATCATGCATATTACTTCAAAACACTATCAAGCATACTAGAAACTAACAAAATCGTTCTGGATCTAAAAGAAATCATCAAAAACTCAATATTTATATACCAAATTGCTTTAAACCAAAACTTAAACAAAAATGCATTAAAACTTAAGCCACTCACCACTTTCTCCTGCTTGAATCCGACCTTGTTTCCTCTAGATCTCGAGTTTTCAAGTTTTAAAGGTCCTTTTCCTTTTTCTTTTGCTTTCTTTTTCGTCTTTTGCTTGCTTCTTCTTCCTCTACCTCTTTTTTTCTTTCCTTTCCCTTCCTCCATACTTTCTTCTGTAGCAAACCAATAACTTCTCTACCAATTCTCCACTCTAATCCCTTCTCTTTTTTTTCTTTCCTTCTAACACCATTTACTCTCATGTATTTTCAATTATATCCTAATTATTCTTTCAATTGCATCCTTCCAAACATCTATTTAACAAAATTCCTTTATTTCTTTATTCTCAAGAATAATAAAATGAAAATAAGTACTTGTAATAATCTTAATCTAATATCATCAAATTAAATATATATAATTATCATTAACTTGAATTAATCCAGCTTGAGGACATAAATATTACAATTCTTCCCTACTACGATAAATTTCATCCTCAAAACTCATATAAGCATAAATCAATTACAAAAGTCTTGGGTATATATGTCTAATATCCTCTTCTCACTCCCATGTAGCTTCTTCTTGGGAGTGATTTTTCCCTAAGACTTGGACTAAGGGAATAATTTTATTTCTCAACACTTTCTATTCTCTAGCCAAAATCGTTACAGGTGCTTCTTTATAACTCAAATTTTCTTTTAATTATACCGGCTGCTCTTTCAAAATATGAGTAGGATCACTTTGATATCTCCTTAACATGGACACATGAAACATATTATGTACTCCTTCCATGTTTGGTGGCAAAGCTAAACAATAGGCCACTGGTCCAACTCGTTCAATAATTTCATATGGTCCTATAAACTTGGGACTTAGTTTTCCCCGCTTACCAAATCTCATCACACCTTTCCAAAGAGATATTTTCAAGAAAACTTTTTCGCCCATATTAAATTCAATATCAACTCTCTTAAGATTTGCATAACTTCTTTGCCTATCCTGAGCTGTCTTGAGATTGGCCCTAATTGTTTGAACATTATCAGTTGTCAATTGAACCAACTTGGGACCCAACAATTTTATTTCTCCTACTTCTTCCTAATAGATAGGAGTTCTACATTTCCGGCCATACAAAACCTCAAATGGTGCCATATCTAAACTGCTCTAATAACTATTGTTATAAGCAAACTCCATTAAATACACCTGCTTATCCCAATTTCCACCAAAATCTAAGGCATTAGCTCTCAACATATCCTCTAACACTTGAATAGTCCTCTCAGATTGCCCATCAGTCTGAGGATAAAAAGCAGTACTAAATCTCAATCTAGTACCTAGAACTTCTTACAAACTTGGCCAGAATCTTGAGGTAAACCTCAGATCATGATCAGATACAATCAATACTGGTGTTCCGTGCAACTTTATTATCTTTTTAATATAAAATTCTACCAGCCTATTCAAACTATAACTAATCTTGATAGGTAGAAAATGAGCAAATTTCATCAGTCTATCCATAATCACCCATACTGCATCATTTCTTTGCTGCGTCCTTAGTAAACCCACTATAAAATCTATAGTTATATGTTTCTATTGCCATTCTGGTATTGGCAAAGATTGCAACAACCCAACTGGATGTCTATATTCAGCTTTGACTTGTTGGCAAGTCAAACATTTGGAAACATATTCTCCTATATCCTTTTTCATCCCCTTCCACTAATAATTCTCCTTAATATTTTGGTACATCTTGGTGCTTCCTGGATGCATCACGTACGCTAAACAATGCGCTTCTTCCATTATTTCTCTTCTTAATTCTTCTTTATTCGACATATAAATTCTGTTCCCTATCCTTATCACTCTCTTTTCATCACAAGTCAAGTCTTTATTTTTTCCACTTTGAACTTCTTCAATCCATTTTAACGCTTCTTCATCATTCTTTTGTGCTTGAGCAATTTTCTCCATTAACAATGGTCTCACCTTTAATGTGGCCAAAATACTATCAGTTTTACCTATGTCCAACTCAGCATTTAACTTCCCAAGTTCAATTAATATAGGCATCCTGATAACACGAATATAATGTAAATTTCCAGTCGATTTTTTACTAAGAGCATCTGCCACCACATTGGCTTTACCCGGGTGGTATTCAATAGTGCAATCATACTCCTTCAGCAACTCCACCCATCTCATTTGTCTCAAATTCAAATCTTTCTGGCTAAAGATATACTTGAGACTTTTGTAGTCGGTGAATATTTAGCACGTTTCCCCATAAAGATAATATCTCCATATTTTTAAGGTAAAAATCACAGCTGCCAACTCCAAATCATATGTGGAATAGTTCTGCTCATGAGGTCTCAACTGTCTGGATGCATAAGCAACTACTTTTTCCTCTTGCATTAACACATAACCTAACCCTTGTCTCGAAGCATCATTATACACCACAAATCTACCACCTTCTATAGGTAAGGTCAATACAGGTGCAGTTGTCAACCTTTCTTTTAAAATTTCAAAGCTTTGCTGGCACTCAAGATTCCAATTATACCTCACATTCTTTCTCAATAGCTTCGTCAGAGGTGAAGCAATAATTGAGAAATCTCGAACAAATCTCTTATAATATCCTGCCAGCCTTAAGAAACTTTGAATTTCTATTACACTCCTAGGTGGTTTCCAATTTACTATATCTGCAATCTTACTCAGATCCACATATACTCCCTATGTCGATATTATATGACCAAGAAATACCACTTTATTCAACCAAAATTCACATTTGCTAAACTTAGCATAAAGCTGTTTATCTCTTAAAATTTTCAATACAACCCTCAAATGATCTTCATGCTCCATGATAGACTTAGAATATACGAGAATGTCATCAATAAATACAATTATAAACCTATCCAGATAAGGTTTGAACATTCTATTCATCAAGTCCATGAATGCTGCTGGTGCATTCTTTAGTCCAAATGGCATCATTAAAAACTTACAATGTCCATATCTTGTTCTAAAAGCAGTTTTAGAAACATCGAACTCCTTAATCTTCAATTGATGATACCCCGACCTCAAATTTATCTTAGAAAACACCGTAGCTCCTTGAAGCTGATCAAATAGATCCTCTATCCTCGGTAATGGGTACTTATTTCTAACTGTAACATTATTCAGTTGCCTATAGTATATGCATAATCTCATCGACCCATCTTTCTTTTTAATAAATAAAACTGGTGCGCCCCATGGAGAAAAACTTGGTCTAATGAATCCTTTATCTAATAATTCCTGCAACTACACTTTTAACTCTTTCAGTTCTACCGGAGCCATTCTATACGGAGCTTGAGATATAGAAGCTCTACTTGGCAACAACTCAATCTCAAATTCAATATCCCTATCAGGTGGTAATCCTAACAACTCCTCAGGAAACACATCTCCAAACTTATTTACTATAGGTACTCTTCTCATATCTATCTCCTCTATCTTTTTATCCACCATAAAGGCTAGATAAGCATCATACCCCTTCCTAAGATACTTCATAGCTGTCATAGCTGAAATTATCTTAGTTAGAGCCTTTTTATTTTATCTCACAAAATGAATCTTTTTACCATCCTCCTTTTTAAAAACTACTCGCTTCTCAAAGTAATCTACATTTACTCTATAGTGACTCAGCCCATCCATACCTAATATAGCATCAAAATCACTAAGAGGTAAGGGCATAAAATCCTATTCCATCTCCTCATCACCTATTTTTACCACAATATCTATAATGACTTTATCACAAATAACACTGACTCCTATAGGCATGCTAACCAAAACTGGTTCATCTCTATCAGCTAAATCAAATTTATTATACAGGATGCAAGTAGATGATATAAAAGAGAAAGTTGCACCAGGATCAATCAACACACATACCAATTTATTACAAATAAAAGTCGCACCCCTAATTACGTATGGTGCATTTTCGGCTTCTTTCTAAGTCACTGCATAAATCCTTGCTTGTTGAACATTCTCTACTACATTGGTTTATTCCATAGGCCTCCCTTGTGCCTGTGGAGCTCTACTGGCCTCACTTCTAGCACCAATAGTTCTTGCAGTAATAGGAGGTCTTCCTATTCTTCTCGATCTAGGAGCATTCGACCCTTGAACTGAGAGTTCCCCAATCATACCTTTAGTACATTCCCGGGCATAGTGTCCAAGTTTGTTGCACTTAAAGCACCTCACATTACTTTGACCACAACTGTCCACATGGTTCTTCCTGCATAAATTGCACCACGGTATTACTGCTCCTCCTCTCGGAATATTTCCAAAATTATTTAGTCGGAAAGATGGCGCTGGTTGTCTTACTGACATTTGGCTACCCTGCGATCGAACATTTCCTCCTGACCGCTGATTACTCCTTGAATAAGGATTAAACCTTGACTTCCTATTATTATTACCCCTCTAGGTTTGCCTTGAAGATCCTTCTCAATAATGAGATCTGGTTCAATTTGCCGTTTCCAATTCCTTATCAAGTCTTTCCTATTCCATCGCCTTTTCTACCTAACCTCTAAAGGTTATTCCTATAAATAGATTCAGCTTCCCTCGTAGAGAAATATGTAATCAATCTCGAAACTTATCACTTTTGGCTTCTTCACTAGGATACATATCCTTCGCATACTGGTATAAATCCTCAAATTTATCAGTGTATTCTCTGACAGACATTGTTCCTTGCACCAGATTTACGAAAGAAGCCTTTCTTTGCTTTTGAAAAGTCTTAGATAGGTATTCTCTACCAAACTCTTCCTTGAACAGCTGCCATGTGAAAGCTTCCCCATGTAGATTTCTCATTCTCATCAGCCAGTCCTCTGCTTTTTTAAACATGAGACTATATACATTGCCAACTTTCTCTTCATCACTAAGCTGCAATGTGTTGAAGGCCTTTTCCACTGTTCTGACCCACTTATCTACTTGTCCCGGGTCTAGAGTTCTGTGGAAATCATAAGCCCTATATTTCTTCAGATGCTCAATGATGTCTCCAAGGTTTTTGTATCTTTCTCATTCTGACATCACGGTCGCCATCGTTCTAGGAAAATCGGTAGCATCTATATGTACTACCGGAGCTGCTAGCTGGTTAGGCACATTCATTGGCATTACCGGTGGTGGCGCTTGATAAACATTTCTCACCCTTCTAGGCACATGTTCAAAGGTTAATACAGAGGCATCTGAAGTAGAGCTACCTTGCAGACTATCTGCTCGAACATCCGGTATATCATCTCTTTCATTACTAATCGAGGCTGATGATGGAGATGATTCTCGTTGAGATGTTTGACTCCTAGTAGGAATATTCGCTAGCTCAACTAGCCTGACTCTATCTGGCTGGACATCACGTCCTCTACCTCTAGCCCTACCACGGCCTCGTTCAACTCCTCTACCTTGATTCCCTAATAATCCACCTCTAGTTCTTGCCATTTTCTGAAAATAAGATCACAGAACTTTAGTAATTCTCATCATCATCTTTTATATATATTCCATAGTTAATATCCACCAACTCAATATTTTTTGGTATCTATAATATATAACACAACATTCCTTAATGTCTACAGAACCTAATAACCTAGGCTCTGATACCAAATTGTAACACCCTCACCAATCATCAACTCTATTAGTATATATAACTAAAGAGTTAATGACTATAAAGGTATTACTTCTAGAATCATAAAGAATCTTTTAACGAATAAAATTTTAAACTTTCTTAATACTCGATTACAATAATTTTATGTTGCTAATCTTATATAAATAATTCATAAAATTAATACCATTCATTGAAAAATATAACTGCAAGTAAGTATATGTTGGTGGATATTTTTAAAATATCATATCCTTGCTTAGGACAAATCATAATTACAATAATAACATTTCCTGTCATAAATACTCCAAACATAAATAAATGACACGAATCACTTCTAACATAATTAACATCTCATAATATAATCATAATATCAGTAGTACTACATAACCACCATCGATATAAAAATATATACATCATGTACAAAGGTGAGAGTACCAAATGCCAATAAAAATAATAACCTAATACATAGGTATCTATAAGCATAGCATCTCTCTCTCTCATAGTCGGAATTATAGTCGAACTATCCAACAAGATGATGATAGTGGTGGTGAACTGAAAGCTCCAACCCTGGCCACACCCTCCTACTTCTCTAGTCGCTAGGCTCAAAAATATCCCAATGACAGCACAAGGGATGTCTAAAGGCCTATAGCAAAAAGCCCAAAAAAATGCAGATGGCTAACTCCGCATCACACCTAGGAGAGGGTGACCTATATGTCAGTGGAGGTGGCATGGAAGATGCAGAAAGTCGTACATATGTGTCCAAATGCTCCTCTTGGATGGCAGACAAATGAACCTCTACACCAATGGGTTGGACCATAGTCCTAAAGACTAACTCTGTATCGGTGTCGTGGTGCACGATATAGCGAACTAAAGTCTCCGCCTCGGTAATCTCGTATACCATAATCACCCAATAAACCACCATCTCTTCTTCTAGTGTCAAATAACTACTCTAATCTGGAAAATCATTTTATAAAATAGTGGTGGGTAATTTCACAGGGAAATTACCTAGTGAGTAGCAAATAAAAACCTTCTCGTGAAAGGATAATAACCATGATGTATTTTATTCGCAGTACAAATTTATTTGAAAGATATAAAGCTTATAACTGTACAATAATATTGAAATGCTCTTTCAAAACAATAAAGCTTCATTTTTCATAAAATATAAATCGAAACTCCATTCTCATAACAACTGATTAAATAATTTCATGAATACCCATATAAAGAATTGTATAACAAAATTTATGCGGTTTTCTTAAAAATGGAAATCTTTAGCAATAAAATGAACTTGAGGTTTTAAATTCTCAATCTATAAATAATGCAAAATTCTTATAAATGAATAGCTAAAAGCATCATATTCATGATTTGATTTCTTTAATAATATTTATTCCATTCAATTATCTCTATATTTGAGAGTTTCATTCCTTTGCGCATTAATCAATATTATCACAAATCATATTGTCTCAATGGTTAAACATATACAATTATTTATTATTAGAATATGTATATATATACTCCCCAATTCTTCCCAGAATTGATAATAATATACAAAGTATATCTCTTTTATAACATCTCGATCACTTTTCTCATGGCCCACATTGGCCAAAACACAGAATCATTTACAATAACCTCGTATGCATACGGTATAACCACAACGATTCACCCTAAAGGTACCTCTGAATCCCTGTGATGTCCCAAAAATAGTTATAATTCGAGTGGCCAACTCATCTCATATATACATATATATCACCAACCCTTACTTATTCATATATAAGTTAATATAATCTTTATTTAATATTCATATCATTGGTAAGGGTATAATTATATCATTTCAATGTTCATTCTTATTTATTCATATAACTTTCGAACTTTGATGTTTTTAGATAAACAATTTAGTCTCTTTGTCTGAGACTTATAACCTTATGTCATTAGCCATATTCATCGCTTGGTGTTGTAAAATTCACATTTTGCAGTTATTTCATTCATAGGAAGTATTTTTCAATCATTCTTATGTTCTAGTACATTATTCCAATGTTCGGTTCAAGTTAACATTCAAAAATTTGAAGTTTTAAGCCAAATGGATCGTGAAACAGAGTACAGAGGTGTATGACTTAGCCACAAAGGTGCATGCCTATGTGTAAAGGTGTCCACCTCTATCACAGAGGCGCCAGCCTTTACAGAAGCCTCCTTGAGGCGCATGCCTCATCAGTGAACAGGTGTGCGCCTGTTCACCTCTGGAACACGCAATTCAGTTAAAAATTTACATATTTCTAACCCAAAATCTCAATTTTACTTCACCCAATGATCATATATCATGCATATTACTTCAAAACACTATCAAGCATACTAGAAACTAACAAGATCGTTTTAAATCTAAAGGAAATCATCAAAAACTCAACATTTATATACCAAATTTATTTAAACCAAAACTTAAACAAAAACCTATTAAAACTTAAGCCACTCACCACTTTCTCCTGCTTGAATCCAAGCTTGTTTCCTATAGATCTCAAGTTTTCAACTTTCAGAGCTCCTTCTCCTTTTTCTTTTGCTTCCTTTTTCGTCTTTTGCTTGCTTCTTCTTCCTTTACCTCTTTTCTTCTTTCCCTTCCCTTCCTCCATACTTTCCTCTGTAGCAAACCAACAACTTCTCTACCAATTCTCCACTCTAATCCCTTCTCTTTCTTTTCTTTCCTTCTAACACCGTTTACTCTCATGTATTTTCAATTACATCCTAATTTTTCTTTCAATTGCATCCTTCCAAACATCTATTTAACAAAATTCCTTTATTTCTTTATTCTCAAGAATAATAAAATGAAAATAAGTACTCGTAATAATCTCAATCTAATATCATCAAATTAAATATATATAATTATTATTAACTTGAATTAATCCGGCTCGAGGATACGGATGTTACAATAAACTTATTAAAAAAGTTTTGTGGTAATTTTATTTTTTAAAACAATTACTATTAAATGTGTAATAATTATTCACTATGATGAAAAATAATATAAAAATTAAATAATAAAAAAATTAAATTAATAATATAATATTTTAGTTGATTTTTGGTTAAATACATAAATGGTGTCTGAATTTTTTTTGTTTTTGCTATTTTGGTATTCGAATAAGTTTTTTTTATATATAATTATGTGTCTAAATCTACAAATAATTTTTAAAATAGTATCTCTAATAAATTTTACATGTTAAAGTACTTATGTGTCATATTTTAAACCATAAATTGACTTCAATGCCCTTTTTTTTTATATTAGATATTGTTTTCTTATTTTCAATTTAACAAATTTATTTTTTCTTTTTTTAATATATATTAAATTTAAAATAAAAATATATTGAATATTACTAAAATAAAATAATAAAATTGAACTATTATTATTAAAAATAAAAATCAAATAAAAATAGGAAGAATTGCACAAATGGTGTGTAAACTTTTCAATTTTTGCTATTTTGGTGGTCGGACCTTTTTTTTTTTACAATTGAGTGTTTGAACTCAGTATTTTTGTATCATTTAAGTGGTTCTGACCGATTTAAGGTGGCTTGAATGTACAATCAGTAAGTGTGGGACCCACCTTAAGCCATGCAACTCTCCACATCAACTTAAACTTATGAGATAAATTGCATAAATAGTGTGTGAACTTTTTATTTTTTGCTATTTTGGTGGTCAAACTTTTTAATTTTTACTGACGTGGCTTTCTGCATGGCTAATAGTGGAACCCAGTCACGCTGACTGTGCACTCCGGCAGCCTCTGATTGGTCAGAACAACCTGATTGATACCAATGTGCTGAGTTCAAACACTCAATTGTAAAAAAAATAAGTATGACCACCAAAATAGAAAAAATTGAAAAGTTCATACACTATTTGTGCAATTTTCCCAATAAAAATATTAAAATTATTTTTAAATATATATAAAAGAGTGAAAAGAAAAATACAATTTAATTAAAATAAAATAAAAATAAAAATTTTATTTATTATAATTATAAAATCAAAAATCAAATAAGTTTTAATGAATAAAAAATTTAATTTGACTAAAATCATTAATAAAAATTAAAGTCAACCAGTATAATTAATAAAATAAAAGTAAAATAATATTTAATTTTTCTATTTTAGTTTGATAAATAAAAAATATTTTTATTTGTAATAATTGTTTTAAAAAATGACTAGAATAAAAAAGAAAATGAAATCTAATATAAAAAATGGCATTTAAGTCAATTTACTATTTAAAATAGGGATTTTTTCACAAATAGCCAGAAAACTAAAAAAATATCAAAAGTCACATTGACCAAAAGTATTTTCAAAAATAGTTTTAAGGAAGTTTTTTTTTTTTTCAAATCTAGACTATGGCTCTTTTAGAATCTGTTTGACTCTTCTAGAAATTATTTGACTATTTAAAAAGATGTTTGATCCTTCTTCTTCTTTTTTTTGAATAATAAAAAAAAAAATTTACTATTTTCTTCATTTTTTTTTCTCAACATTTTTTTACTAAATTTTTTTTCTATTTTTAAGGTACTATTTTTATTAATATTTTTTTGCTCAATATTCTTTTATACTCAAAATTTTTTCTATTTTTAAAATACTCTTAACATTTTATTTTTTTCTCAATATTTTTTATTTTTTTTTACTCAATATTTTTCTCAGTGTTGTTACATATTGTTTCATATATGCACTCCTTCCTTGTTTACTACACTTCTTCTTCATTTCCTGCACTTTATTTCCTGCTGTTTCCTGCACTTTGTTTCTTTTTTATCAATATTTTTTTTCTCAATATTAATTAGTTTAATTTCTGAATTCTAACTGTCACACCTTCACCAAAACTTCTCCATTAATACACATAATTAAGGATTTAATGAAAATAAAAGTATTGCTTAACAATTACATCACAATATTTCAATTATAAAACTTAATACAGCTCCTGTTCATCCTAATATTACATAAAAATTCTAATATCAATTTCTTTATCGACAATGTCCACTGCACTGACTTCTCTCCGCTGTTGGCTGAGCAGATACTAAGCACCTACACTGAAAATTTTAAAATAAAACGAGTGTGAGTAATTTCAAAAGGAAATTACCCAGTGAGTGAATATGAAAATAAATATGTTTGAAACTTTATTAGGAGAAGGTCAGTAAAGAATATTTCTTTGTTCTCAACAATAAATATAATTCTTAATTTTTCAAGGAATATATTAAAGACCCAATATATTTAAATAAGCACACTTATATCATACTCTTAAAACTATACTCTGTATATATAAAGCACCGAACCCTATACCTCTTCTTTAGGTCATCGTGGTCCTAACAAGAATATACTTAACTCCAATTCCATTATCTCCTTACACTAATTCTCTCTAAACTTAGTATATCTTGAAATTTGCATACTTATATTTGATGGTTCTTTTATCACCATCTCCATCTTTACTT
>CATIWO010068536.1:0-15135 GCA_949673435.1 Macaranga tanarius | reverse complement strand
CACAAAAGAGAGCAATTTCAAACACTTTGAAATTTAGGGACAGAGCTGAACACGCCCTGGGACATAGCCATATCCTAGGCCATATTCAGTTCTACCATTTTTAGCTGTTGTGCACACAGCCAGACACATGGGCGTGTCCCAGGCCGTGTGCACACTGCTGAATGCCAAAAACATGCATTTATCAAGTGCAACTCTTGCACCAAATGGTCATATCCATAACAACCAATCCAATACTCAATTACAACATTTGTAATTGATATTTTAGCATGTGTAAAGTGTAAATAGAGGCTTTAATACCACTGAAAGGAATTGTGCTATGCAACATAAGTGCAGCGGAAGCACATGCCCAATATGGGTGAAAATTTAAAATTTTCATTGCATAACTCTTCATCACATGAAGAATTCCAATCCACAAGATCCAATTTGCAATTAACACAAAGCTAAAACAAACACACAAGCATGTATACACAACCACATAGAAGTTTAAGTTTCAAGAAACTCACAAACTCCTTATGTTTGAAGAAGACCACACTTGTTTCTCAAAGCCTTATGTAGATGATTCAACTCTTGAATCACATGCCCTAGTCACCCAAGTGTGTGATCGCTAGCTTGAAACACCAAGCTCCCACCAAGTCACCGTCTTGCCTAGATCAAGTTAGAAGCAAGTTCCCTCTCAAGTGACCTTCACTAAAGACTTACTCTAAATCAATCACCTTGCAAGAACACTTAAGGATTTTTTGTTGTTTTCTTTTGGTTGAAGGTTGATCTTAGTTTTTGTCCAACAAAAACTTCCTCTCTTCTTTTGTTCAACACTTGAACATTAGCTTTCAAGCTCATCCAAGACGATGATATCAACCAACACTAAAACAAAAATAAGTGTCGAGATTTCCACATCACCATGACATCACGATGACATCATCCATGACATCACCATGACATTATGGGCCCACCACATGACATCATCAATGACATCATCATAACACTTGTCACCTAGTACCAATATACATATGACAAGTGTGCATACAAGTGTTTAAAGATGAAGTAGACAACACATCCAATGTATTTATATACATACATCTTTTATACTTGTATATATATATATATACAACCAAATATCTACATCAATTAAATGGACTTGGGCTTACAATTGGACCAACACTTGGTTTAAAACCCAATCCATTAAATTAATGGACCTAGATAAGGTTGTTAGGCTTTCTCAACACTTAGGATTAATCTTTGGCCCAAAACTTTGTTAAGCCTAGGCCCATACACCTTGGGCCATTAATCCAAGTCCTTTTAATAAACAACACATTAATTATTAATTCATTACCTTAATTAATATCCAATAATAATTAAGTACAAATGAATAATAAAAACCCTTAGTGGAATCAGATTTCATGATATACTACTTGTTATGTTTGTACTGGCTAGTAACTCATTCATCAAGAATAAACTTAGATAGGAGTAGGATCTTAACCCAGTTCACTCCAGATAATGAATCCTATCTTGGACAAACACTCATCCCTACATTCAACTGACTAGAGTCACCACACGCCATATACCCATACATGGCTAGCACAGGTATGTAAGTGGTACCAAACTCTAACCACTTAAATATGGATGACTGTGATGCCTCAAGTCAAAGGAATATATGCACCATTATGATCTAGATAGTGATTTTTGACTATAAGTGAATATCTTCATAATCACATATCTAACGTCACATTCGATCCACTCAATACTTGAGTATCCACATGTCTATTCTGATATCTCATATCAAGTAGCATGATACTCATAACCTCCCACTATAAGTATCTCATACTAATCAAGGAAAATAGACAGAGGTGATAGTCAAATTAATATTAACCAAATATTAATTTATTGACTATGAATAGTTTTATAGCATATGTACTAAATAAATGTGTCACTCATATTATTAACTCTTGATAATACATTTATTTAACATATTGCTAATGGAGTAACATTCAAATAAATAAACACCTTTATTTAAATGAACATTTTATTACCATTTGGGATAATATACAATGTCATAATACAAGATTGCCTCTAGGGCATATCACTATACTAACACATGGGCCACAGACACGCCTGTATTCAAGGTGCCTAAAACGTCCAGTAAGATACACGACTAGAGACACGCCCATGTACGAATAGGCATTTGGTCGTGTAACATTCTGTGTCAAAATCATCTTTGAAACACGCCCGTGTGTGAGCAAGCCCATCCCCGTGCAACAAACCATGTAGCATTCTACCAGTTTATCACAATGACAACACCAATGTGTGTTCAGTGACACGCCCGTGTCTCGAAAATGATACTTTATCTAATTTTTGTATTTAAATAGGAGTTTCTTTCTATTTTATACTAATTAGGATTTGTGTCTAATTAGGAGTATAGTTGTATATTCCGAAAGAGTTATTTTCTTTTGCAATCAGTGTAGGTTTAGGATTACAAGTCTATAAATACTTGTAAAAACATTATTTTTTTAAGTAGATTGATATTGATTATTTTCAAATTCAGATTTGAATTTTCTTAAGTTCTTGCAAGAGCTATCTTCAAATTTGCTTCGAGCGTATTATGAATTCAACCCTTTGATAATTAAAGTTCTTAGCTGTTAGATGGCTAATTCTTTTCCAGTTTATGCTAAATAGATCTTTGGGCAACAGTTCCAATAGATTATTACAGTTTCGAGTTATTAAATAACTATAGGGTTGTATCATATGATTATTATGGATGTGATTTGTGCTTATATATATGCTATGAATATTGCATTTACTTGAAATCATGAATCCAAAACTAGGGCGATGCGATAAGTGTAGAAGGTCTTGTATAACAAGAAACAGTCAAGTAGAGACCTCTCCCCAAACTCAGAATCTCTGACAAGGGAAGTGGACTCTATACAGTTTGGAATTTATTTCCCAAATTCCTGTATAAGCAGGTGTCGACTCTAAAATAAAGCATCAGCTTTCTCCTCGATGACGACCCATCACAAAATCACTCTGGATTACCTTTCACATCCCCCTCACATCCAACATGCATCACTATCACTCATGCATGAGCCCTAAAGTTACATGCATCTTGTATAAGTTCCAAAATTATATCACATATTTGCAACCAACTTGTAACCCAAACACCGACTATATAGCACAACCAGCTTAAAGCCTAAATAGCAGTTATACAACATCCTCATCTAACACATAGCGGCTATAACGGCATTCGCCTGGCACCCACAGTGGCTATAATGGTATTTTTTTGATGCTCACAGTAGCAATAAGACACATCAATATCAAGACACTCGCTTAAAGCCAAAACAGTGGCTATATAGCACCCTCGCCTAGCACTTACAGTAGCTATAATGGCATTCACTTGATGCTCACAGCAGCTATATGACACATCAATATCAAGAAACTTGCTTAAAAGCCCAAACAGCAGCTATATAGCACCCTCGCCTTGTTAGTGATATGCCCTAGGCCAATTTTATTATGGCCATGTTGTGACTTTGTCATTTTTTCATTATGATAATAAAGAGGCATTTTTATCATATTGGCTCTATTAAATTCCATGAATATTTAACTCTGTCTTAGATCACCAAATGTGTGACTTGATAGTAAAACTCTTAGATGAAAAATGAGTTATATTCTAAATCATCCCTAGTCGATCATTACTATGGGAAAATAATGAATGAAGACCAGTATGAGGATGACTGATGACCATGTTTTACTGATCATGTATACGAGATACAAAGTCAAGTCATAGGTACATAGGATGTACAGGATTGACCCACTATGAGAATACTACATGGATAATTGTCATAAGTTATTCTCATTACAATGATATTATTGTAGTCCTATGACCTGAGATCATCATAGAGTCCTACATGAGGAGTTTTATATTTTGACACATTCTAATATTATCTTTAATAGGATGATGTAATAGATTGTGATTGGATATAAAATGAATCATATGAGGAGTATGAGTGATCAAGAAGGAATTTTTCCCTCACTAATCATGAGGAGGATATCTATGGGCCCCTCGTTAAATTAGGCTGAATTTAAATGCATGGCCATGCTTGAAATCAGTTGATAAGGAGTTATCAATTTTAGTCTAATTAAGATGGAGAAATAATTGAATAATTAAGGATGACATAAACCATGCCTTATATTCAATCTAAGATATCGTGTATAAAAGGACTGTAATATTGTTGTTAAATAGGTTGTGTCGGAATACTGACCTTCACATGACTTGGGTAGTCATAATGTCTTGCTAGAGGCCACTTATGACTTATGGACTACCAATGAGATTGGAGGCACATTGCCAATGTTATGTGAACCTACAGGGTCACACACATAAAACAGACCCAAAATGAATATTGGGCTTATCAGCCCAATAAGATAGTTTTCTCTCTCATGTAAATTTAGTGATAATTTATTTATGACAATTATTATCATAATTAAATTTAAAATATATATATTTATATATATATCTAAAATAGTTTTGGATATTTATGGATATAAATATTTAAATAAAATAAAGATAGAGATAAACCAAAAGGAATTTTGGTACTTGTGAAACACTAAACCCTAAGAGAAAGAGAGAGAGAGATATATATATATCATTGCAGGAGTTTAGTGGCTTAAGTGTCTCTGCACATTTTATCATTCAAAACATACGTTCTTTGAGAAAGAAATATAGAGAAAAAAATTGAGAGAAAGGTGCTAGCACACCAACTTCATTTTGGGTGTTCTGTTCGTGTGGATACCAGTAGAGGATGTTGCTCTTTGGCTGCATCTTTATTCCGATAGAAGATAATAAAAGGCTCAAGGTAGGGTGTCACCGGAGTGAACCTCCTCTTTTCCTTCCTAAAATCTTGCCTTTGAACTCATCTTGGTAAGATTCTACACTTGATTAAATTGATTTAATCTGAACTACTTAGATCTTGGTGGGGGTTCTTAAGGTCAAAAGTTTTTGTTTTCCACTGCGTGATTGTGATCCGGAACCCAACACATATTTACATTCACATTTTGGATTTTTGAATTCTTTATTTCAAAATTTTCATAACAATTCTTTAAACTTTCATTTCCCCCCACTTTCATTTTTGTCTTTAATAAATTACTATTTTTAAATTCCTTCTATATATTCTCTTTTCTATATTTTTTCTTCTCTACACACTCTCTTCTTTACATTTCTCTTTTTCTTTTCTCTACACATTTTTCTTCTTATTCTCTACACATTTCTTTCTATTTGCATTTTTTGCATTTGCATTTTCTTTTATCTTTATTTCACTATGAAGAAAGCTTACAAATCTTCTAAAGCTTCAAAGGGTAAAGCCATCATTCAAAGTGAGGAAGAAGACTAAGCTATTGATCTTGCTCCAAGGTATGAGGCTGCTTTCCCTATTTTTCATGATTTTGAAGGTGATAAGTATATTCTAAGTAAGACTAGAGATGTTGTAGGTTCTAGATTTTTGCCTAAGTCTATTATTAAAAAAATAGGTATAACTAATGTTATAGATAAATTGTTGAAGTCAATAGGGCTTAAGAAATTTGATGATTTGGAAGATGATTCTTATATCCAATTGACTCAAGAATTTTATTGTTCTTTGGTTATCAATGACATGGACAAAACTGCTATAGACTTTTGCATGTTAGGCCATACTTAGCAAGTGAATCCTACTTTCATGAAAAATGTGTTTAGTTTTGCTAAGGATGGTGTTTGTAAAATGTCTAGTGATTTTATTGTACATCATTTTTAGGCATTTTTGACGGATTTTCCTTCTTATTTTGATGCTAAAAAAGGATCGGCTATGTTTATGAAAGACCATAAATATTGGCTTTTGCATAAAATACTTGCATGTCTTATTTTTGGCAAATCGGAAGGTAATGGGGTGTCCTTACAAGAATTATTTTTGATGTGGTGTGTTCATAAAAAGAAACTAATTTGTTGGACTCATTAGCTTTTAAATCAAATGCTTGATTGTTCTAACCATTCTCAAGGTCCTTTGACACATGGTCATGTTATTACTCAAATTGCACTTACTTTTGATGTCTCATAATCTTCCTTGTCAAGTATGAGATATGTTAGGCTAATTCACTTTACCAAACAATCTTTCACCCGTGGTGAAGTCATTCATGCCAACTTCAACCTCAAGCATGCATAAAAGTATTCTTATTGGATCAAATGCGATCAAAATCCACAAATGGAGCGAGTGGTGGAGGAAAGTGAGGAAGAAGTCATTCATGCCAACTTCAACCTCAAGCATGCACAAGAGAATTCTTGTTGGATCAAATGTGATTAAAATCCACAAATGGAGCGGGTGGTGGAGGAAAGTGAGGAAGAAGTCATTCATGCCAACTTCAACCTCAAGCATGCACAAGAGAATTCTTGTTGGATCAAACACGATTGAAATCCACAAATGGAGCAGGTGGTGGAAGAAAGTGAGGAAGAACATCATGAGAGTGACCACAATGCAATTGAGGAGGATGTCGCACCACCCCATCAACTAACTTTAAAGAATGTACCTTTTGGTGGAGGATTCTCTAGTGCTCCTAGTGACTTGGCTTTATGGCAACAAGTTCTCCATAGTCAACAAGCAATGATGCAACAATTGGAGCATCTCAATTCTAGGCAGCACTATATGGAACATTGGCAAAGGCACATGTCTCACAAGATTGATCACCTTAATGAGCATAGTGGGTATCAAATTGATTCCCCACCACCATCACCATAATAAGATTAAGAGAGCATTTTTTAACTCTTTTTCTCTACACTTATATTTTTCTTAATTGTCTTTATTATGTTTGCATGGTCATATTGAGGGAAATGTGTGATTTTAAGTGTGGGGGAGGGGTTATCTATTTTGGAAGCATGTTTATTTTATGTCTTTTGCATTTATGTGTGTTTTGCATTTTTAGTTTAAGCATTGCATTTAGTTTACTATGCTAGGTTACATTATTTCAAACTATATTTTTTCCTTATTTTTATATACTCCTTTTAAATTTGGAATGATTTTGTTCTAATTTAGTTCATTAATACATTAAGTTTTAGAAACATCTAAAAATTGATTGATTATTTACTTCTCTTGCTTTAGTTGCTAAGAATTTGGACAAAGTAGTGTAGGTTTGATGGTGACTTTTGCCTTGTGTTATTTCTTTTGAAATCTTTAATCACTTTAATTAATTAATTTGGATTAATGCATTGAGCTTAAAGTTTTAGGAAAATTATACATGCTTAAAAAAGGAAACTATAGCCATAATTCGTACGTGTAATTGATCAATAAAGGATGAGGACTTTATCTTTATTATCTACTCAAAAAAAATAAATGAAAAATGGTAAGATGGAGCATAAAATTCACTCATCTAAAAAAAAGAAAAAAAAAGAGAAAAAATATAGAGGCATAAAGTGTATAGATTTTATTCCTCTAGTCTAATACGGCTATGAATAGTGCTAGTAGCCACTTGATGATGTTATGGATTCCAAGTAAGTCATGTGCATTTATGTTTGCTCCTCATTTGCATTCATTCAGAAAGGATTTCCAATAATATCTCAAGTAAAGTTTATTGTCTAAAAATGCCTTGAGATTGATTATAAGTGTACGTGTGCTTTTCTTTTATCCTCCATGATTTAGTAGATTCCCTTGGATTTGAAGTTTGATTAATAAATTTGAATTGAATTTTACTTGCATTAATATCATTTGTAACATTGCTTAGTGAGGATTGCTTTATTTTCTACATCATTATTGTCCATGTTCTAAGCTTGTGAGGGCTTATGGAGTTGATTGTCAATCTCTTTTTCTTTGTTTCTTTGATTTAATGTAGCTATGACCCTTATTAGTGCTTAATCATTTTGAATTGAAAGGAGTAATCTATTTATCTTTTGTTTAACCTTCATATTTGATATTTGAGTTTTGCTTAAGGGCAAGCAAAGTCTAAGTGTGGGGGAGTTTGATACATTGCAATTAGTATAGTAATTTTAGTACGTTTCATGTATATTTAAGTTGCATTTAGTTCATATTTTAATTTAGTTTTCATGCATTTTATTCATAATTACAAATGCTTTTACTCTTCATTGTTCTTGGTGAATTTATATAAATTTGAATGACTTGTAAATATTTTGAAGTTTGATTTGTAGCTTGTGAAAGTTATATGGACATATTGAAGTGATTCATGGTCAAAGGAATGAAGGAAGTAAGATTTGGAGTGTATGTGGACTGTCACTACTTGGCACTACATGTCACTACTCGGCACCAATGTGCACTGTCACAACTCGGCACCCTTTCCCTTCTCTTTCATGAGTTGTGACCAAATGGAACTGTCACTAGTTGGCACGAGCTTCACGATTCAGCACGGTGTGAAGAGACACAACCCTTCAAACCATGTTATACTCTTTTGGCCATAACCTCCTCTATATAACTTGTATTTAAGTGATTCAAGTTGCTATGGAAATCTATTTCAGTGAGCTATAACTTCCATGAGGACATCTAGACCTAATTCACTCATCTGAATTACCGAAGATTCCCTTTAAGTGACTACCAATATTGAAGAAATGTGATTCTTTACCAAGATTTGTAGCTTTTAGTTTGACATAACTTGTACCCTCTGGCTATCAACTTCAGAACCTATAAGTACTTTATTTTGTCTCTACAAAGGATATAGAATATATTATTAGATAATTAGAGATTATTATTTTGAGAGACAAAAGTAGTTAGTACTTAAAGTTGTTGATATTCAAGGAAGATCAAAAGAACATTTGCCTTGTAGACATTTTCATTCATCAAGTTATTATTAAAGGAGATTATTGAAGACTCTAAATTCATTTCTAAGTGTTTCTAACTCTTTCTTTTTATAATTATTTTATTGTTTGAATATTGTTTATTTGTGTTTATGTTATTATTCATTATATATCTAGGCTAATTGCTTAGTAGGTTGGAAATGCAATAGATGATAAATTCAATAAATTATATTAATTGTTTTATGTTATTGAATGAATAATTTGATTTCATTTGAGTACTTAAATGTGTTATATATGCTTGATCACCATATATGATATTTTAGTCAAAGGTTCACAATGAGAGTTGGGATTTTTGATGGAAATACATTTGATTTCACTTAAAGGAAAGGAAAGTACCTGAAGATAAGAAATCCACTTCAAGGGATCAAAGAATTGGCAAAGAACTTCATGGTTTTTGTTTATCTCTATAATGACACAAGAGGGCTTGTAGACTCTAGATGGAAATGCCCTTATTTGACAACGAGAGTTGCTCTTAAGGATTTTAGGTCTTGTTCTCCAATTATTGCATTCATGGTTAATATAATTATTTTGTGTTAATAATTCATTATTCTATTCTATGTTGTAATCTCCACCTATGCTTCTTTTAATATTGTTATTATTATATTTTTTGTTTAATTGCATGTTTTAGTTAGTTTGTTATTTAAATATATATAATTTGATTTATTACAACTTGATTTTTGGTAAGCATATGCATATTAGTATTTATTCGATTAATACGTGATTTCCTCATATTCCATATGTTTGACCCCTTGCTTATCCTATATTTAGCCATAGATGCTATGGTATACATTCTAACCCACATCATTGGGTAGTTGTGATATCTATGCTAGAGGTCACTCACGACTTACAGGAACTAAATGTGATTAATTGGAATCTCACATTTAGCATAGAAAGAGTTTCCATAATATTAAGAGTTAATATTATTTTCCATTGCTATTTAGACTTGAACCTAGTAAGTCACACACACAAGAGTTGTAAATATGAAGATTAATATTAATTTAATTATTAATTAAAGAGTTTAATTAATTAATTAAATTAATTGAATTGGATTTGCATGTATGCGGGGATTTAGTATATCTTGAAATCTAAATTCAAAGACTGGAACTTTATTGCAATTCAATAAATATTAATTTGGACTAAATTAATATTTACCTCCAAGTTTATTTATATATGGGCCATGAGATGGACCATTTATATTAATAGAGATGGACTTAAGATGGGCTTTATTTAAAGAGTTTAAATCAGCCCATTAGTTGTCTTATTTAGTATGCAATGTGCCTTATCTAAGTGTTAGAGAAACCCATATGCCCATAACCTTAGCCCAACTCATTAAGGGTTAATGAGGTCAAAGGCTAAGGTTATCTATATAACCAAACTACACCCACTAACTCAAAAAGCAAAGTCATGCATATAGATTGAGTGTGAGACACTCAATCCATCAAGTGCATGTAGCTTGAGTGTGAGACACTCAAGCTATGACAATGCATATGACTTGAGTGTTACACACTCAAGTTATTATTATTATTATTATATTGGTTTTTATTTAAGTTAGTGGAGGGTGTAGAGACAACAACACTTTTAACACATTTGACAATTTTGAGAGCAAATTTGATATTCTTACAAAAGAGAGAAAAAGGTTAAGAGTTTCTTCTTCCTTTTTTTTTTTCAAGTGTAGAGAATTCAAATATACACAAGTGTTGTGTGCTCTCAAGTGAAAGCCATTATTGTACAAGTGTTGTACAAGTGCACATCCATCACTTACATCCATTGGAGGTTACGTCCTAGTTCCTATATATTCAAGCTTGAAGGAGTTATAACAAGCTCTTGGGTCAAAGAAGAGAGGCTTATGGGTAGTGCTCCATTAACCTTGAAGATCTTTCTTATGGAACTTGTGTGTTTTAAGCTAGAGGCATCACATTTAGGGAGCTTAGAGCTTGAAGATCAACATCAACCAAAGCTTGTCAAGCGTGCTACCAACTAAGGAGTTTTGTGAGTGTTACTAAACTCTTAGTTGATAGGTCTTGTAGTTTGATGACATGAACTGGTTGTTTGTTGTTGAAATGTTGTCCTTAATGCATGTTTAGCTATGTATTTTCTATGTGATATGATCTTTGGGCTATATGTGGTTCATGTGTGATGCAAGAGTTGTATGCAATCAAAATTTTTAAATTCCGCATGTTTTGGTTATTACATGAACTTCATCCTTCAATAAGATGATATGCAAGGCATGTATACATGTAAACATGGCAATGTAATACAGTAAAAAGAAATGCATATACATAAGAAAGCAAGGAAAATAGCATGGCAAAAAGAAACACATATACATAGAAAAACATGATATAATCATGGTAAAAAGGGATGTATGATGGCAAAAAAAATAAAATAAGGCATAACATATAAATATAGCATGTCATGAAAAAGGTAGCATGGTATATTTATACATGATTATAACATAAGTGCTAAAAAACTTTCATATATAACATGTAAAGTATAGTAAATTATGTCATGATGGAAACTTGAGATATCATGGGTCATGGCATGAATACAATACCTAACATGGCAAAACATGGCATATAGCATATCATGTCAAATAATACATATAATATCCCAAACTAGTTTAAAACATGGCATAAATGAATAAAAAAATGTAAATAATGATCATGTAAGCATTCAAAAGCAAGCACAAAATGACATATATGGCAATCTATGCATATACCACAGTAAAACCATGGTAATATGTACAAAATAGTAAAAAGCATGAATAAATAGTAATGGATAATCTCTTCTTTCAACACCTCTCCTTCATTTGTCTTTTATTGGGACATTATGGGAAAGAGTGTTTATATGTAAAATTAAACTCGGTCTCGAAAACTCAAAAACTCGGTTTTGACCTCAAAAAAAGTCATTTGACCAAAGTGTGACTTTTCAATCTAAAATTTCCTAAGGTTAGACCAAGGCATGAAACAACAAAACCATACTAGAAAACACAACAGAGAAGTCCAAATAAGCCCTTATTTAGGGTTTGACTTTATTAACACTGAAAACACTAAGAAAAGAGGACACTCACTCATCTACCCACCAAAACCCTTCCACCATCATTAGGGTTTGGGAATGGGTTTGTTTAGGTATGGTTATGGTTGGTTATGATCTAAAAAGGGTAAAACATGCACTGTTAGGTAATCGGGTAAGGGTTTAGGGCTTTGAAAGCTCTTAAATTGCCTTGAAAGATAATTTCTCATATCAATCTCCTATAATGGCAAGATATTTTCTTATTTTATCATTGACTTTTAGTGTTTTGAAAATGACCCCAACACAAACACTCCCGGATAATCCCCCTTCTTCTCCTCTATCATATATCATATTTTCAACTACTCCATAATCACAAATCACAACACAATTACATAAAATAAAAAGAAGAAGGAGTAAGAGCAGAGAGAATACTTTTTTATAACAAATAAATGTGGAAAAATGATTTGGATCCTCATAATTAATTTTGGCTTGGCCTTTTGTTAAGCAAGACTCAAAAGTCTTAAAAATTCAATTTTTAGGCCATCATCACTAAAAAGAAATGAGATGACATGAAAAATGCAATTGTATACCTCTTGGGGAGCATGCTTTAACGGAGATGGAGGTTTGGTTTAGTTCAAGGTGATCTAAAAATAAACCTAAAAAGAAGAAAAGGGTGGGTTTTTAGTCTTCAATCCAATAGAGTTTCGATAGATTTTCTTAAAAAAGCCCCCCCTAAAAATGAAGAAGGGGTTTGAATTTATAGATAGCTAAAAATTCACTTATGGGGGCATCACCATAAGTGGATAGGTGCATGCCCATGGGCAAGATGGGCGCATGCCTATAGACTATTCTTCCATAGGCTATTAGAATAGATGTGCCCTAAGGCCATTATTGTATGCAGACATTGTATATTTGTCCCTATGGCATTGAAATATTCATTTAAATTAAGTGTTAAGTTTATTTGAATATTTACCCTTAGTATTATATTGAATGAGTTTATTTTCAAGAGTTGATAATATGAGTGACAAACTCATTTGATACATATGCTATAAATGTTCGCAGTCATTGGATTAATATAAGGGTAGTATTAATCCCTAGACTATCACCTCTATCAATTTTCCTTTATCGGTATGTGATATCACTAGTGGGAGGTAGTGAGTCTCATGCCACTAGATATGAGACATTAGAATAGACATGTGGCTACTCATGTGATGGCTGGATCAAACATGTGACGTAAGATTTGTGATTGCATGGATATTCACTTTAGTCAACAATCACATTCTTGGAAATAATGGTGCATATGGACCTTTGCCTGAGGTGACACGGTCATTCATATATTGTTGGTTAGAGTTTGTTACCGCTTACATACTTGTGCTAGCCACTTATGGGTATATGCTGTGTGGTGGCTCTAGTTGGTTATATGTAGGGATGAGTGATCGGCCAAGATGGAATTTATTACCTGGACTGAAATGGGATAAGATCCTATGCTATCTAAGTTATTCTTGATGAATCAGTATCTGGCCAGGTCAAACTTGACTTACTCAAAAAGAATTTCGGTGCTAGAAAGAGTTTCTAATAGAAGTCGTGTTTTATTGAGAATTGAACTTAAGATGAGGTCATATGGTTGAGGCAATTAGAGTTTGACTAAACCGTTACTCTAGCCAATATCGGAATCTTGTAATGAAGGGACATTTAGTGCATGGTAATTGTGTTCTATGGTTCTTGTGGATCTACATTATGCATTCATTTCTAATTGGTAGTCGTCACATCTATGTTAGGGGTCACTCATGACTTATGGGAACTAAATGTGATTAATTAGAATTTTCACATTTAAGATGGAAAGGTGTTTCCATAATATTAGATGTTAATATTATTTGCCATTGCCATTTAGACTTGAACCTAGTAAGTCACACACACAAGGGTTGCACTTGTGGAGATTAATATTAATTTGATTATTAATTAAAGAGTTTAATTAATTAATTAAATTAATTGAATTGGATTTGCGCGTATGCGGGGATCTAGTATATTCCGAAATCTAAATTCAAAGATTAGGACTTAATTCTAATTAAATAATTATTAATTTGGACTTGATTTAATATGTGATATTAAGTTCAAGGATTAGATTAATATTTACCTCCAAATGCATTCATAAGATGGGCCATGAGATGGACCATGTATATTGATTAAGATATGCTATGATATGGACCATGTATGTTAATAAAGATGGACCATATATGTTGATAAAGATGAGCCATGAAATGGATCATAAATATTCATCAAGATGGACTGGAAATGGAATTAAGATGGGGCTTTATTTAAAGAGTTTAAATAAGCCCATAAGTTGTCTAGTTTGGTATGGAGTGGTCCTTCTCTAAGTGTAGAGAAGCCCATATGCCCATAACCTTAGCCCAACTCATTAAGGGTTAATGAGGTTAAAGGCTAAGGTTATCCATATACCCAAACACCACCCACTCACCTATAAACCAAAGCCATGCATATAGATAGAGTATAAGATACTCAATCTATCAAATGCATGGAGCTTGAATGTGAGACACTTAAGCTATAGCAATGCATGTGACTGTAGTTATTATTATTATAATATTAGTTTTGTTTAAGTTAGTAGATAGTGTAGAGACTACACTCTAACTCCTAATGCATGTGACTTGAGTGTGAGACACTCAAGTTATAACTACTATTATATTGTTATTACGTTGATACTTAGTGGAGTTTGTAGAGACAGCCAAGCCATCTAACTCCATTTTCACATTTGAGAGCAATTTGATATTCTAATAAAAAGAGAGAAAAGGACACATAGTGTCTTCTTCCTTCTTCTTCTTCAAGTGTAGAGAATTCAAATATACATAAGTGTTGTGTGATTTCAAATTAAAGCCATTGATGTACAAGAGTTGTATAAGTTCAAAGTCCATCATCCATTAGAGGTTGCATCCTTATTTCATACATTCAAGCTTGGAGTGGCTCTAACAAGCTCTTGGGTCAAATCAAAAAAGAGGCTTGTGGGTAGAGCTTTACCATCCTTGCA
Organism: Macaranga tanarius; assembly: GCA_949673435.1. NCBI lineage: Eukaryota > Viridiplantae > Streptophyta > Magnoliopsida > Malpighiales > Euphorbiaceae > Macaranga > Macaranga tanarius. The sequence continues at coordinate 280 of CATIWO010068536.1, read as the reverse complement.
GATCATCCTTGTGCAATCTGTGTGTTTCAAGCTAGAGGCTTCACATTTGGGGTGCTAGGTGCTTGTAGATCAACATCAACTAAATCTTTTCAAGCACGCTACCAACTTTGAGTTTTGTAAGTGTTACCAAACTAATGAGTGTGAAAAACACATGTTTTAAGCACTCCATTCTATTGCATTTTAGTTTCTTTTAGTTGCATTAGTTAGTTACTTTGTAGTTAATTTAGTTAGTTTAATTGTTTTGTCTTAATTAATAGTATTTATTTATTTTTAGATAATT
>CATIWO010068479.1:0-18087 GCA_949673435.1 Macaranga tanarius | reverse complement strand
AAAACAAATAAATACTATTAATTAAGACAAAACAATTAAACTAACTAAATTAACTACAAAGTAACTAACTAATGCAACTAAAAGAAACTAAAATGCAATAGAATGGAGTGCTTAAAACATGTGTTTTTCACACTCATCACTCCTCACTATATCTTTAAGCATTTTGTTTCATCTTTCAGCAACACCATTCATAGTGGGTGAACCTATCATAGTGTACTATGGGACGATACTGCATTCCTCTAGGAATTTAGCAAATAGTCCTAGACACTATTCACCTGAACCATCATATCTACCCTAGTATTCACCACCACAGTCAGATTTGACACTTTTAATCCTTTTACTGAGTTGATTTTCAACCTCAGCTTTATAATTTTTGAACACATCCAGTGACTGTGCCTTTTCTTTAAAGAGATATGTGTAGCCATATCTAGAAAAATCATCTATAAACATTATAAAATATTGTTGACCATTCCAAGCAACTGTAGGAAATGGCCTATAAATATCCATATGTATAAGTTCTAAGACGTCCGAAGTCCTATTGGCTTCAAATCTCCTTTTATTGGCCTGCTTCCCCTTAATACAATTGACACAGATATCAAAATCTGTAAAGTCTAAGGGGTTGATAATTTCATCTGACACAAGTCTCTCTATTCTCCGCTTGGAGATGTGGCCCAATCTCTTGTGCCATAATGCAGCTGAATTCTCATTGGTTAATTTTTTTCTTTACACCTTGTGTACTTAATTGCAAGGATTCATTAAATGAGGTATCTGTATAGAGTGAATAAAGATTATCATAACCTAATAAAAAATCGGAACCAACCTAATTTGAATCATGAAACAAAAAGAATTTTCCATTTCTAAATAGACTAGAATAACTGGATTTGTCTAAAGAGGAAACAGAAATCAAATTCTGTCTAAAAGACAGTACAATAAATGTTTCATCAAGATCTAAATAAGCTCCAGTCTTCAATAATAATATAAATTTCCCTATTGTCTCAACTTTAACCTTATTTCTATCGCTTACATAGATGTATCTTTCAACATTATTTGGCTTTCGGCAACTCAGGCAACCTTGCATAGACACACTGATATGAGTTATTGCACCAAAATCTATCCACCACATGTGTCCAAGTACTGAACTTAAATTAACATCAGAACATACCAAATTATGAAGCATGCCTTTCTTAGTGCAATGCTTTCTTTTATGCCTTTCAACTCTAAAAAAGAAACAACTAGTTCTTTCTTGATCCTTAGGTTTCTTTTGTTATTTCTTTTGAGGTACTGTATTTGCAGATTCCTTATCCTTTATCCTTTTAGTTCCTTTATCCTTATCCTTACTGGTAAAGACTTGCCTGTATACCTCATTGAAATTAGTTTTGTCAAGAGCGTATCAATATCAGCCTTTTTGGTCTTGACAAACCTCTTTTCAATTTTTGTAGGGAACTATTTAACTGCAGTTGTCTATTCAGATATTATGCCCCTGAATATTTCCAGAATAGCCTTCTTCAGGATCATCATGACTTTGAGAACAATCAAAAAGTTCTCTTGCTATGACCTGAATTCAATTCCATTTACCATAGGAACTGAATTGATGTTGACAGTAAAATTAGCAAGAGTATTCATAACTAAACAGAGAACAACAAACAACCAAAACAAGCTCACATAAGTTCCAAAATAAAATCAATAATAAATTCAAATAAAGATAAACTCCATCTCAAGATATCGAGCACTTTATTAATATTATGTCTTTGGACAATGATATTAACTTGTAAGTGATATCTTGGTGTAATAATCAAACACTGATAATAAATAACATGTCGAATAACAAATCTTTCTTTGTCATATGTTTATCACCATAGATGCACATGCAATTCTGTTAAATACTAACCTTCCTTTAGACCGATTAATATTTACATAAGTTACATGCACAGAACCATTTATATTTTAAAATAAATTAATATCCACAAGAGAGCTCACTTTGGCGAGATGTTGCTTCAACTAATTTATTTTAAAATATATATAAAATCACACCTTTACTTGAATTTAAAATTGTATCCAAAATACCTTAATTGCAAAAATTGCACCAAAAAAAATTTCCTTAATTGCATTACTACAATTTTTTTTTATTAAGAACCAAATCAACTAAAGATACACAAGTTGTGCCCATCGTGTATATATATCCCTGGCTACTGTTTATGCACATATTAATATGCGAAACAAAATTGCATGGTGTACCTAAACCTGCATGTATATATATATAACCAAAAGTAAATTAATGAGCTAAAATTTTCCTTGATCCATATATATATATACATTTCAAAAGCAACTAGTTATACATATTAAAGGCTTACACCCTTTAGATACATTAAAGTCCAAATTCGGTATGATAATTGATCATTTTTATATGGGCTTAACCTATATGATAGTCTACAATACATACTTATTTACATATAAGCCCAATGTTAGATTAAGGATCCAACATATACAACTTCATATAGAATTATAACAGGTGATGCTACTGAAGGGGTGGAGATGCGTAAGGAAGGTTGTAACGGCAAGTTACAAATTAGTGATGATAATGTAAAAAATTCAAAGATGACTAGTGAAGTCTTGAAATTGGGAGAATACATGGGGCAATTGGATAATGAAGAATGATTGTCCCGAACTTGTGTAGGGATTTTGAGGAACATTCAGTTAATTTTTTCCATTGAGCATTTGATTCGGTCTTTTTATCAATTGCATATTCAGGCTAAGTGTATGGGTGGCAGTATGGTGCTGTTAACATTTACTTTAATTAAAGATAAAGATGATTGTTGTTCAATGCATTCTTTTCAGTATGAATGGTTTGATAAATTATTGGAATGGAGAGATGTCCCGGTATCAAATGAGAGATATATATGGATTAGATTCCATGGGATTCCACTTCAGTTGTGGTCACACTACTTTTTTAAATGGTTTACTGCTTCATTTGGAATATATCTGACTTTAGATATGAACACGCATCATAAGTCAAGGTTGGATACTGTAAGGCTTTTTGATGTGTACTAATCCACAAGCGTACAGAATTGCAACAAGTAGTAAATAAAGATATCATCCCACAGAGATTAGAGATTGAATACTGCAGTACTCACAATGTTTGATTATTTAAACAACGAAATAGAGTTTGGAATTTCAACAAAACTAAATTAAGAAAGGTAAAAACACAAATTTAATACAAATTTTAAAACCTAGGGTTCCTTATTCTCAGTTGACCATTTCAAAGGATTGATTACATAACTAGGTCTACACTAGTTCTAATTCATTTTGAAGGGATCTTAAAAACTATAGATTTTTTTCTCAAATAAACCTATAACTAATTAGAGATTAATCAACACTAAGTTAACCGACTCTCACCAACCTAATGCCTTTTAATTCCAATTTTAAACACAACCTTTAATCAATATTGATTCACTTAATTGTCTCTCAACTAACTAAGCAACCAATAGGTTATTGCCATTTCCTATAGAACCTATCTCTTGATCAAGTCCATAGTGTTGATTCAATTTTAGGTTGATCAGTCCTAAAATGATATTGAGTTCAACAACAACCAATGAATTAATTCTAGCCGCCTAACATAATCACAATAAGCACATGGTCAATTCAAAATAAGAGCCTTAGAAAAGATCTAGCTACTCATGTTAAAACTAAAACAAAACAAAGAAGAAATGGAAATCATTCTGAACAGAATTAAATAAACGTGAGATATAAGAAAAACCCCCTTCTAAATGATGTAAGGAAGTCTTACTCTTCTAACTTCAAGCCAAGTATCTCCTCTACTAAACAAAATAAAACAAAATGTATTCTGAAAAATACAAGAATAAGCAAACTAATACCAGCACTAAACTAAGGAGAAGAACTTTTTTCATGAAAAACATAAAGTTCTATTTAAAGGACCAAGTCTCCTAGTGAGAAGAGGTCATATAACTCTATCTAACTCTATCTAATCATAAGCCTAAAAGATGAGCTCTTATCTAACCAAACTCTAGCTGAAAATCTACTTTTAAATGGCTGCCACATCATTATACATAGGTATGCATCATTTGGACATGCCCGTGCATCAAAATAACTCTGAAATCTCCAATTCAGGCATAGCCGTGCGCTTGGGCGTGTGCTGATACATGGGCGTGCGCATGGCCATATGCACTGGTGACTGATTCCTCTTCAATTCAGGCATGGACAAGCGCATAGGCATGCACACTAGCACATGGGCATGTGCATGGCCATGTGCACTGCTGCGAAGATAATTTCTAATTTTAAGCTTCAATCTTATCCTTATCTTCAAGCCCTATCTTCATCTCTTCTCAAATGCACCCCACAACCATAAACTAAACAAAAATTACCTATTTAACACAAAAACACTTAAATTAAAGTAAAATGACAAAACTAACTAAATTAACTAAAAACTAACTAAATAATGCAATTCTAAACTAAATATGTAATAAAATAAAGTACTAAATACATGCATATTTCACACTCATCACTCTTAATTTATACCTCCCATGTGCAATAAATTAATAAGAAGGTTTCAGTTATGCATGATTCTGTTAACTATGAAATAGTAGTGGTGAAGGAATTTTGCACTGAATTCTTTTCTTGGAGCCCACCTGTGTTCGTACCAACATCATCTTCTTCCATTTGTTACACTGATGATGAGTTCGGAAAGTATAGCCTGGTGATGAGGGATGGTAGTTCAAAGAATTTACAACCAAAATCTCTTGCTGACAGTGAATAGAGGGATAAAATGGTTGCGATAAATATGGAAATAGATTTTTAAGAGAATTTAAATTCTAAATCAAATGATAAAATGGAAGATGAGATGTCTAGGAGTGATTTTAGAGAGGATCCCCACATTAATTCAATCTCTACAATGGCTAATGATTGTTTAGTATATCAACATCAAGCTGTTATTCCATCACATGAGTTGGGCTCGGGTGAGTCAATGGGCCAAGATCTAATTTCAGTAGCTCTTTAAGCTATTATTCCTGTATTATGTAATAGAGAGCAGTGGCCCAATACACAGTGGAAACAACATAAATACAGATCTCTTGCATCCTTCAATTATACCGTAAGAAAGAGGAAGTGGGAAAGGAAATTGAAGAAGGAACTTGTGGCATTTAGCTCTAAAGTTAGCAATAATCAACACTCTCAATTGTCTTGGCATCCTGATACAAGTGACATTTAGAGGATTAATGATAGACTTAAAAGTCATGGTCAGATTTCCAAGAAGAGGCCAATGCTACTTTGAATTTGGGGAAGGCTTTAGGGATGAAGTTTGATACAATAGACAAAGAGGTTTGACGGCTCATTTGTAGGATGATTTCTAATGATGCTCAAAGGTGGGAGAGCTCGTGCAAGCATACTTGCTTGTAATTTTTTCTTCTATCATGGTTTCTTTATTAGCATAGAATGTAAGAGGGGTGGGTGGCTCCTCTAAAATTTCTTACCTTCAGTGCTTTATACATTTGAAGCAAGTTGATATGGTTATTATTACAGAAACTAAAAGCACCTCTATTTCATTTCCTTTCATTAGACGATTGTAGGGTATGAGGTACATTGATTGGGTGGTTACTAATATTGCGAATAGAGCAGGTGGTATTTTAATTTCATGGGATACACAAGTTTTTATGAAGACTAGATTATTTGTTCATGATAGGTGGATTACAGTTGAAGGTTGTTTTGTTGTAGATAATTTTATTTGTTTTGTCATAGGGATTTATAATGCTTTGGAGGTTCATAAGTAATAAATTGTGTGGAAGGAGTTACTTTCTTTTTTTCAGGAGGTCGGCAATGCAAATGTGGATTTGATGGGTGATTTTAACTAAGTCAGACAATTGTCGAAGAGGATGCCCGCTTCAGTGAGTAAATTGGGTATATTGCATTTCAATGAGTTTATTTCTAATTCTAATTTAATTGAGATTAGGCTTTAAGGATGTAGATTCACTTGGAGGAATCTGCTTAGTCAGAGTTACATTGATAGAGCTTTTGTTACACCAGGATGGTTGATTCAATATCCTTTTTTAGTGTTGTCTGTCTTACCCAGGGGTCTGTTGCATCATTGTCTTATATGGTTACCCTTGGTTAATGAAGAATCAGGACCAAAGCCATTTCGTACTCTTGACTGTTGGTGGGATTTTCTAGGTCTCAATAAGGTAATTGAAAAAGTTTGGCTTTCTCTCCCTCTAACTTTTTCAGTTCAACAAAAGTTGAAGTAATTGAAAAGTTTTTTGAGATATTGGAATAGGAATCAGTTTGGCTATATTAATAATAATCTTAAACTGATAGAACACCGAATTGAGTTATTAAAAGGAATTGTAGAGTCAAAAACCTTGACAAATAATGAAGATGCAGAGTTGTTTAAGCTTATTACTGATAGGCTGGTGGCCTCAAAGCGATCAGAATCATTATGGAAATAGAAGTCTATGATCTTTTAGTGTAGGTTAGGGGATCATAATACTAGATTTTTTCATATTCAGGCCTCTAATCAGTGGCAAAGAAATTCTATTTGAATTCTGATGGATGGGTCAAGGCTTGTTAAGGGTAGTAGGGATATTGCCAATTTATTGTTTACTCACTTCCATCAGTATTTCAGTAAAACATGGACAGTTAATCATTTTATTGATGATTTAAGGTTACCAAGATTAATAGTGGAGCAGGCTTCTATGTTAGAGCAGCCTTTTTCTATGGAGGAGGTTCGTGCTGCCGTGTGGAGTTATACTTCTCATAAAGCACCAGGACCTAAAGGAATTAATTTTTATTTCTATAAGAAAGCTTGGAGCATTATTAAAGAGGATATTTTTCAGATGGTGAACTCTTACTTTTATGTATTCTTCCTCACTCCATTAAATCTTCTTTTATTACTTTAATTCCTAAGAAGTGTCCAGCGATGCATGCTAATGTGTATAAACCTATTTCTTTGATTCATGGGTTATATAAAATCATTACAAAGCTACTTTCCAATAGACTTAAAGGTGTTATGGATAATTTGATAAGCAAAACTCAATTTTCTTTTTTGGGGGGTAGATAGATTCTTGATGAATATTTTATGGCTAATGAAGTTATATATAACTCTTTAACTTCCAAGAAAGGTTGTTTTGTTTATAAAATTGATTTTGAAAAAGCTTATGACTCCATTAAATGGGATTACTTATTATCAGTGTTGGATAGAATGGGATTTGGGAAAATTTGGATTTCTTGGATTAAGGAGTATTTAAATAGCTTAAGGTCTTCTGTTTTAGTGAATGGTGTTCCTACTAAAGAGTTTGAGTGTAGGAATGGAGTTAATCAAGGATGCCCACTATCCCCGTTTTTATTTATTCTTACAATGGAACCTTTGGCTGCATTGGTTTCGAAATTGGAGGATATAGGTTTGCTTAAGGGCTTTCAATTTTTGAATAATAGGCCTCTTATTTCGCATTTGAATTTTTTTGATGATACCATTTTCTTTGTTAATAAAGAACCAATTTATGTTTTTAATCTTATGAGATTATTAAGGTGTTTTGTAGTTATTTCAGGGTTACAACTTAATTATCACAAGAGCCAATTGGTTGGGGTAGTTGAGACTCAGTTGTGCTTATCTCTACTATTACAAAGTTTTTTACTTTATACTCTAATTTGCCAATTATGTATCTCAGTTTTCCTCTTGGAGTGTCTTCGAGATTACTTTCATCTTGGCAGCCACTTATTCAAAAAATTAAAAAGAAATTAATTTTATAGAAGGGTCGGGTTTTATCTCAGGCTAGGCAATTAGCCTTAATTAAATCAACTCTTACTACTATGCCTCTGTATTATGCTTTTATTATCAGGATTCTAGTGTGGTGTTGAATCAAATTAATGTTTTGGTCAGAGATTTCTTTTGGTCTGGTGGATCTTCCAAGAAGAAGAGATGTCAGGTGTAATGGTGTAAACTTGTGTCTCCAAGGAAATTGGGTGGTTTGGGTATCTTGGACATTAGAGTGCATAATATATCTTTATTGGTTAAATGGTTGTGGAGACTTCAAGATGAAGGGGATTCTTTGTGGAGTAGAATTGTTCGTCATAAGTATTTGGTGACTCGGGTTAATAATGTGTTTTTGTTTGCTATAAAACATTATTCAGATGTGTGGAAAGATATTTTTAAGAATGTTCTTTCTACAGACACTTTTAACATTATTTTGCTTAATTATTTTAACCTCAAAGTGGGTGATGGGCAAACTGTGTTATTTGGGCCTGATAATTGGCATACTACAGGTTGTTTGAAGGAGATGTTTCTAACTTTTTTTTCTATTTCTTCTCAACCGTATGGTCATTTTTTTGTAAGTGGTGGGGAGTTGATGAAAAGGGGCCCTATAGGGGGGTGAATATAGCCAATGAGTGATTTAGAGAAAAATTAAAAATAATGGCAAATTAAAAGGTATTTAAGAGAAGTGTTTAACTAACACACTCAAGATCCATAACAAAAATAGAAATAAATACAAGAACAAGAACACACATAAAAACATAATTATTTATAGAGGTTCGGATTATAACCAATCCTACATCCTTTACCTAACTTATCCCCAAGTTAGGATTTTCAATCACCCACACCAATCTTATTACCAAGATTGTGTACAATAAAGTGTTTTAATATTCGACACTAACCTTATAATAACTTATATTTTTCTTAGCTCAACATAAACCAATCTCCAATGTGTTTTTCTAGGCTCAACACTAATCTTTTCCCAAATATTTTTAAAGCTCACACTTAAACCTTCTCACAAGAGTTTTTAAGGCTAACTCATAACCTTTACAATCAATGTGTTTTTCAAAGGCTCAACACTAACTCAAAGATAAAGAACATCACCACCTACTTCTTCAACCCTAAATAATGAGTAGATGAAGGAATCTTATCTCTAGCACTCACCCAACTTTCACAAGAAAGGTAGACACGAACTCAACAAGAGTTTATTTCCAATTTCAAAGAGAAATTATTAAATAAATAAAATTTGGTTCAATACATTATCACAATCAATTTTCTCCACTAACTCTCTAATTTCTTAAATGAAGTTCTAAACCTTGTATTTATAGTTGTAGGATGAAAAAATAGCTGTTAGGAGGCATTGAATTTGTCCAAACACTCTTCGAGCTTCATTAAATGTGATTTCAGGTTTTTTTACAGGATTTACACCTCTCACAATTGTGAGCCTTGAAAATGTGATGGTTGGAATTGAAATTTGACTGTTGCAGCCATGTTAAGATTATGAGCCTTCCCCTCACAATTGTAACCACCTATCTCATGATCGTGAGGGGCAGATCGTGAGCGTCATGGGTCTCTTTCAGCTCAAACTCTTCAATTCATGCATTACAAACCAGATACCCTCATGATCGTGACTAGCCATCTCACGATCGTGAGTGCAGTCAATACCTAGTCAAACTTGAATATTTTGACTCCAATTGATCCCATATGATTTGTGATCATCCATGTGACTTTAAGGGACATTAGTAAGGACTTTTGAGGGCTTTAATGAAGCTTCAAATCACCCTTTATACAAGCATATTAGTAACTCAAAATTGATTGTTAAAGTCAAAACAAAGGTTGATTTGAGATTAATCAACATATTGATCATGCAAAGGGTCAACAATCTCCCCCTTTTTGACTTTGAAAACTAATTTTTGAATGATAATCAAAAGTCACTAAGTGCATGTGTATGCATTTGTTTTACAACGCTCCCCCTCAATTATATACTAAAGGGTTTTGAAATTTCTCCCTCTCAATATATGCTAAGGTAAGCTAAACATATCAAAAATATTTAATTATATTAAATATTTAGTTTCTCCCCCTTTTTGGCATTTTATTTATAATTCAAGCATAATTATTATCATTCAAAATGCCAAATTTCTCTCTCCCTTTGTCAAAGTGAAAAAGGGAGGAAATTAAAAGGGAAAGATAGCAAATGAAAGACAAAAAATAAATGAAATCGAATGTGTGATACCAAATGAACATCAAATAAATGACAAGGATACAAATCAAAAATAAGTGAACCAAGTGAAAAAGACATAATAAATGAAAAATATTGAAAACAATGAGAAAATAGTATGCTAAAAATATGTAATTTTTGAGAATCATTTTGATCATACAAAGGGTCAAATTCTCTTTAGGCAAATTGTTGTTTGTATATTTATTAATAAATTAAATAAATCATTTTCATGAAATCATAAAGAAATAGCTTAAAATGCAACAACTAATAATGTAAGATTACAAGCTTGAATAAGTAATAACTCATCAAAACATATAAACACAATCAATTCAAGCAAGAACATCATAAGATTAATCAACCTTTTGAACCCAAACTTCAATTAGTCTAGGTTAATTAGTTTCAAAATAATTTTTAGGTAAGATATTAAAATGAAGCTTATAATAACATACATTACTAGTATGTCCTAATCTCATACAATAAAAGCATCTAACATTAGCAAATCTATTGTGCCTTTGTATATAAGTGATAGTATGCAAAATAGCATAGTCATTTAGGATCATTTTGTTGACTTTTTCTTTAGTTTGCATTTGCATTGTGTTTAATTATTATGTTATTATTGTTATTTATGTGCTTTTATGTTGTTTGTGTGATTTTTAGGTCCTTTTAGGCTAATCTCATGCTTAAAGTTGCATTGGATTGCATTGGAATGAACTTTAGTGTTCAAAAAGTCAAAGGAAGCAAGTAAGCATTGGTACCGACTCGTGACAGCCAATGTTGGTGCTGACTCATGACAGCCAGCGTTAGTGCCGACTTATTCCTATCATGTCGAGCCATCCTGAGCCATTAAAGTCTATGCCAAGTCATGACAGAAGCTGACTCCAACTCGACTCGGCACGGTGGTGCCGAGTGGTTCCAACACCCCTTCCTTGAACCCTTTCACATTTGACACCTTTTTAAAAGTGTACAAATTGGGATGTTTAGGAGGCCTATAAATACATATATTGACATTATTTTATACATAACGTAGATATAGAAAAACACTCAATTTACATTTGAAAAGTATTAGTATCATTTAGTTTTTGTTGTTAGAAATATTTTAAGTACCAAGTGAAGAACATTCAAGGAAGCCAAGGAATACATCAAGAAAGTTCTATATATTCAATTAACTTCCTGGGGAGCATTGAGAAATTCATCAATCATCATCATAGTTTTCATTTTCTCTTTCTCTCTATTAGTTGCTTAATATTTTATCTACTTTCTTATTGTTGTTTAATTATGTTTAATATGTATCTTTGCTAAGCCCTTGTTTGTTAGAATTGCAAGGAAGAATTAATTAATGAACTACATTTTATCTTTTATGTTATATGAATAATTTAATTTTAATTGAGTGTTTGAATGTGTTGTGTATGATTGATCACTATATATGACTTGTTAATCAAATGTATATAATGAGAATTAGTGCATTTTGGTGGAAATACAATTAGAATTACTTAAAGGTTAGGAATTACTTAGAGACAAGAATTTCACTTTAAAGGATTAAAGAATTATCATGAAATTTAATAGTTTTTATTTATCTCTACAATGTCATGATTGTGTTTGTAGATTCTAAATGGAAATACCTTTAATTGACAATGAGAATTGCTTTTAAGGATTGTTGGTCATATTCTCTACTCATTTTATATATTAATTTGTTTGTTGCTTTGTAGTTCTTGATAAATTCTAAATTGTAATTCTAATGAACTTTATTTGAACTTGTTGCTATTAGAATAATTAGATTAGTTACTGTAGTTAGTAATTGTTAGTAAATTTAGAATAGTTAGAATATTTTAATATCTTCATTATTATTGTTTGCCTATCCATCTAACTATCTATCTAGTTAATACAAAATTGCTCCAAAATCCCAAGTGTTCGACACCCTACTTGCTCTATATTTAGTCTTAAAGACTAGGGTATTATATTTGACCCACATTAATTTTTGGCACCGTTGTCGGGGAATTTGTTTAGAATTTTTATTAACTTAGAGTAGAGAAAGGTTATTTTAGGACTTAATTTTATTTCTATTTTTATAGTTTTATGATTATTGTTTAGTTATTGTTTGATTGTGATTCTACTCATTATGAGGCTTAGTAGAAGTGCTAGTGATATTTTACACTTTGATCCTAAAATTGAACTAACTTTATGTGCTTTGCGTAGTGAACAAAGGCAAAGAAGAGTGAATTAATAAAATTTGGACATTATGACTGAACCAGAGAGACATACATTAGGCGATTTTGCCATGCTCAACATAACATGTAATTTTGGAGGAATTATAGCTCCATCTATAGCCAATAATAACTTCGAAATTAAACCAAGCATTATACAAATGGTCCAAAATAATCAATTTGTAGGTCTACAAGGAGAGGATCCATATGCTCACATATTGACTTTTCTCAATGTGTGTGCTACCTTCAAGATCAATAGAGTGACGGATGATGCAATAAGGCTTAGACTTTTCCCATTTTCAGTCAAAGAAAAGGCACAACTTTGGCTTGCTAGTTTGCCTAGTGAATCAATCACAACCTGGGACCAATTGAAGCAAGAATTTCTCCATAAATACTTTCTACCACAAAATACCACCAAGTTTTGCAATGAGATTACTGCTTTTAAGCAAAATGGAAGTGAGACAATTTATGCAGCTTGGGAGATATTCAAGGAGCTTAAAATGCAATGCCCATACCATGGCTTGCTCGATTGGATGATTCCATAAATTTTCTACAACGGGTTGATGGATGAGAATAGGAATATTGTCAATGTAGCCTCTAGTGGGAAATGGATAGATAAAATGGCTAAAGAAGCTGTTATTTTTCTTGGAGAGCTTGCATCTCAAGGATATATGGGTGATGAGCCAACAATGGCAAAAGCAAGAGGAGTTTTGGAGCTTGACACCATCAACTTATTGAGTGCTAAAGTAGATGCTCTCACCAAGTTGGTAAGTAAATCTCAAATTAATTCTACTGAAAATGCTAATGTTGCTTGTGAACTTTGTGGATGATCTCATTTATATTCTCAATGCAATATGAATTCTAATGCTAATGAGGATGTGAGCTATATGCAAAGAGCTTTTAACCAAAGAGGGGTGATGAATTCAAACACATATAACCCTCAATGGAGAAACCGTCCCAGATTTTCATGATCAAATCCATCCTCTTAACTAAACCCTCCATTTAACCAAAATTATTCCAAACCATAAAACCCACCCGGTTTTCCTATGAAACCAAATCATCATTCTTTTAATCCACCACCACCACCAAAGTTTAACTTAAAGGGTCTTATGGAGCAATTCATAAACTAATAATCAACCACTAACAAACAACATGAGGACCAATTCAAGTAACTCAATAAAAGGATTGATTAACTTATTTCCCATAATCGAATCCTTGAAAACCAAATTATTCAATAAGCCTCTTCAAATCCTCAACCTTTAAGAAGACTACCTAGTCAACCTAAATTTTAGCCTAAAGAATCTTGTTAAGCCATAAACTTGAGGAGTGGTAAGGAAGTTAGAGGTGCTTCATCAAGTAAGAAAAAGGTAGTGAATGAGGATGATGATGAGGGTATGGCGGATACAGAAGTAAATGATGGTGTGAAGGATAAAAAGGATGATAATTATGGTATGGAAAAGAACAATAGTCAAGAAGAACCAAGCAAAAAAGATGAGCCAAAGATTGACCATAGAACCTTACCTTTTCCACAAAAGTTCATAAGGCACAATCTTGATAAGCAATTTGGTAAATTTCTTGATCATTTGAAGGACATAACTATTACCATACCCTTTATGGATGCCATTAGAGATATGCCTTCTTAGGGTAAATTTTGGAAGGACATTGTGAATCACAAGGGTAAGGTTGAAGAGTATGGGCTTGTTTCACTTGTTGAAGAATCTAAGGCAATGTTCATAAAGACTCCACCAAAACTCAAAGATCCAGGTTGTTTTACTAATCCTTATAGAATTGGTGATATTGCATTTAACAAAGCTTTGTGTGATATAGGTGCAAGTGTGAGTTTTATGCCTTATTCCATATACAAGAAGATAGATATTGGTGATTTGAAGCCTACTACCATGTGTCTATCTATGGCGGATAAATCTATCAAGTACCCACTTAGTGTACTTGAGAATGTACCTACCAAGGTGGGTAAGTTTATTGTTCCTGCAGATTTTATTGTGATGGACATAGAGGAGTACCCTGAAATTCCTATATTATTGGGGAGGCCATTTTTAGTGATCACGGGGGTGGTCATTGACATAAAAAATGGTAAAATTAAGATGGAAGTCAATGATGAGTCTATTATTTTTTATGTCTTCAAAATGATTAAGACAACACCACCTATTGAAGTTTGTGAAAGGATTAATTCAGTTGATATCGTTGATGAATGTGTAAATGACGTTGTCCATGAGTGTAGAGGTCAATACCCTTTGGCGATTTGTATATCATAAGGGCTGATGAGAAACATTCCAATAAGGAGGTAGTAGCTTGTGTAAGAATATTGGAATCAACTCCATATGCCTTTCCTTATAGGCATCAATGATATGAGCCGCTAAGGAAAGAGGACGATCCTAAGCCTTTCTCACCAAGTAAAGCACCCAACTTGGAGCCTAAGCCTTTGCCCTCCACTCTAAGGTATGTATTTCTTGATTCTAAATCTCATTTTCCTTTTATTGTCAATTCTTTATTACCTAATGATGAGGTAAATTCTTTATGTGATGTTTTAAGTAAACATAAGGGTATGATAGGATATTTAATTAATGATTTAAAATGACTAAGTCCAACTATTTACATACATAGAATCCTTTTAGAGGATGATGCCAAGCCTACCATAGAAGCTCAAAAGAGGCTAAATCTCACTCTTAAGGAAGTGGTTAGAAAGGAAGTGATTAAGTTACTTGACAATGGGATTATATATTTCATTAGTAATAGTAAATGGTTAAGCCTCATTCAAGTTGTTCCTAAAAAGGGTGGCTTGACCGCTATGCAAAATGAACATAATGATTTAGTGCCTACTAGAACGATCATGGGATTGACTATAGGAAATTAAATAAAGCAACTAGGAAATATCATTTTTTATTGCCTTTTATTGATCAAGTCCTAGAGAGATTAGCCAATTTTTCTTATTTTTGTTATCTCGATGGGCTTAGTGGTTATTATCAAATTCCTATTCATCTCGAAGACCAAGCTAAAACTACTTTTACTTGTCCATATGGTACTTTTACCTTTAGACGTATGCCCTTTAGTTTATGCAGTGCTCCCACTACATTCCAAAGATGCATGTTTTCAATATTTAGTGATTTAATAGATGATTGTGTGGAATTTTTCATGGATGACTTTAGTGTCTATGGATCTAACTTTGAAAATTATCTAGAAAATCTTTTTAAAGTTCTTGATAGGTGTAAAGAGTATGGACTAGTACTCAATTGGGAGAAGTGCCACTTCATGGCACAAAAAGGGATTGTTTTGGGGAATTTGGCCTCATAAAGAGGTCTTGAAGTTGATAAAGAAAAGATAAAAATCATTTCTAATTTTCCACTCCAAAGTGTGTTAAAGATATAAGGAGCTTTCTTGGACATACGGGCTTTTATAGAAGATTCATTAAAGATTTCTCCAAGACAGCAAAGCCATTATGCAAACTACTTGCTAAGGAGGCTATTTTCGAGTTTGATGATGCATGCATTGATGCATTTGGAACTTTAAAGAAAGATCTTACTTCAATACTGATTTTGCAACCACCTAATTGGGAGTAACCATTTGAGATCATGTGTGATGTAAGTAATTTTATGGTGGGGGCTGTTTTGGGACAAAGAAAAGAAGGCAAGCCTTATATGATTTATTATGCTAGCAAACTACTCAATGATGCTCAAATCAATTATACCACCACGGAAAAAGAGTTACTTGTTATTGTTTATGCATTTGATAAGTCTAGAGCATATCTTGTGGGGTAAAAGGTCATTGTGTATTCCTACTATGCTGCCCTCTATTATCTTCTAAGTAAGAAAGATACAAAACATAGGCTCTTAAAGTGGATTCTAATACTTCAAGAGTTTGATTGGGAAGTGAGAGATAAGAAATGTAGTGAGAACATCATTACGGATCATCTATCAAGGTTGGATCAAGAAGGATGATGGTGTGCCGATTAATGAGTCATTTCATGGTGAACATCTTCTTACTTTTACGGTGGGGGCTGTTTTGGGACAAAGAAAAGAAGGCAAGCCTTATATGATTTATTATGCTAGCAAACTACTCGATTATGCTCAAATCAATTATACCACCACGGAAAAAGAGTTGCTTGCTATTGTTTATGCATTTGACAAGTCTAGAGCATATCTTGTGGGGTAAAAGGGCATTGTGTATTCCTACTATGTTGCCCTCAAGTATCTTCTAAGTAAGAAAGATACAAAACATAGGCTCTTAAGGTGGATTCTAATACTTCAAGAGTTTGATTGGGAAGTGAGAGATAAGAAATGTAGTGAGCACCTTATTACGAATCATCTATCAAGGTTGGATCAAGAAGGATTACATAAGAATGATGATGGTGTGCCGATTCATGAGTCATTTCATGGTGAACATCTTCTTACTTTGGTATCTAAGGAACTTCTATGGTTTGTGGATTTTGTAAACTATCTTGTGAGTAGTATTCTTCCCTATGGGCTTAATTATAGGCAAAAGAATAAATTTTTGCATGATAGTAAGTTCTATTATTGGGAGGAGCCATTGCTTTACAAGATATATGGAGATGGTTTGATTAGAAAGTGCATTCCTTAAGATGAAGTTCAAGATGTTTTGAAACATTGTTATTCCTTAGATGTAGGTAGACACTTTGGTGCATCAAAAATAGCTTCTAAAGTACTTCAATATGGTTTTTGGTGGCCTACATTTTTTAAGGATGCTAGAGAATTTGTGTTTATATGTGATAGGAGCCAAAGAATAGGTAATTTACCTAGGAAACATGAGATGCCTTTAAAAGGAATTCTTAAAGTTGAAATTTTTGATGTTTGGGGCATAGACTTCATGGGTCCTTTTCCTAGTCCTTTAGGCTACAAGTATATATTAGTTATGGTTTATTATATCTCAAAGTGGGTGGAAGCAATAACAACCATTACTAATGATGCAAAGGTTGTCAAGAAGATACTTAAGAAAATTATTTTTCCAAGGTTTAGTATTCCTAGAGCTTTAATTAGTGATGGTGGTTCCCACTTTTGTAATCATGTGATTGAGACTCTTTTGAAGAAATATTGGGTAACACACAAGGTTGCTACTCCATATCACCCACAAATAAGTGGGCAAGTTGAGGTGAGTAATAGAGAGATTAAATGGATTTTAGAGAAAATGATTTATTCTTCAAGGAAAGATTGGGCATTATAGTTAGATGATGCCTTATGGGCATATAGAACAGCCTTTAAAACACCTATTGGCCTTACTCATTACCAATTGATCTATGAGAAGTCTTGTCACTTGCCCGTGGAACTTGAACATAAGGCATATTGGGTAATAAGGGCTTTGAACTTTGATTTGAAGAAAGCAGGTATGAAAAAGCTACTCCAGCTCAATGAATTGGAGGAGTTAAGAATGAATGTTTATAAAATACAAAGTTGTATAAGGATCGTACTAAATTATGGCATGATAAGCATATTGGCTAAGAAAAAATTTCATGAGGGAGAATTTGTTATACTTTAAAACTCAAGGTTGAAGTTGTTTCCCCGTAAGTTGAAGTCAATATGGTCGGGTCCTTTCAAGGTTATCAAGATTCATCCTTATGGAGCTATTGATATTGCTAATGATAAGGGAAAAATCTTCAAAGTGAATGGTCATCGTCTCAAGCCTTATTTGGTGAGTGAAGCAATTGCTCCTAGGGAGTCAATCTCTCTCTCTACACCCTAGCTAGCAAAGGTATGGTCAAGCTATAGACCACTCAATGTAGCAAGGTATTTGTAACACCCATATTTTCATATGCACTGTTCATGCATAGTATTTTCATGTCATGGGAAGTAGAGTTATGAGTTGCATTTAAGTGGGGCATGTGCATGTTGGTAGAGAGGGTATATTTGTAAGATAAGTTTTGGACTTATTTGTCAAATTAGAAAGTT
>CATIWO010068429.1:0-22916 GCA_949673435.1 Macaranga tanarius | reverse complement strand
TGCATCATTATAAATCACATATTCACCGCCATCTGTTGGAAGAGTTAATATTGGTGCAGAAGTTAAACATTTCTTAAGCTTCTCAAAACTCTCTTGACATTCATCCGTCCATACAAACTTCACATTCTTCCTTAGCAATTTCGTTAACAGAGCTACTATAATTGAGAAATCCTGAACAAATCGATAATAGTAACTAGCCAATCCTAAGAAACTCCTTATTTATGTGGCATTGGTTGGCGGTTCCCAATTGACTACTGCTTCAATTTTCTTAGGGTCTACATAAACACATTCTGCCGATATAACATGCCCTAAGAAAATAATCTGATCCAGCCAAAATTCACACTTACTCAATTTAGCAAATAGCTGTTCACTTCTCAAAGTTTGTAAAACCATCCTCAGGTGTTCTTCATGTTCCTCTTTACTTCGAGAATATACCAGTATATCGTCTATGAATACAATCACAAACTTATCCAGGTATTTCCGAAACACTCTATTCATGAGATCCATGAAAGCGGCTGGTGCATTAGTTAACCCAAACGGCATAATAAGAAACTCGTAGTGTCCATAGCGCTAACTAAATGTCATCTTAGGTATATTTATTTCTTTGTTCTTCAATTGATGGTACCCAGACCTCAAGTCAATCTTTGAGAAAACTTTAGCTCCTTGTAATTGATCAAATAGATCATATATACAAGGTAATGGATACTTATTCCGCACTGTAACCTTGTTCAATTATCAGTAATCTATGTATAGCCTTATCGAGCCATCCTTTTTCTTCACAAATAGCACTGGTGCTCCCCAAGGGGATACACTATGCCTAATAAAGCCTTTATCTAAAAGCTCTTGTAATTGAATCTTTAATTCTTTTAACTCCGCTGGAGCCATTCTGTAAGGCGCTTTTGAAATTGAAGCTGTACCCGGAATCACGTCAATAGCAAAATTTAATCTCTCGATCTGGAGGTAAACCTAGAAGATCTTCGGAAAAAACATCTTCAAACTCACACATTATCGGAATATCTTCCACCTTCGGCCTTTCAGACTTAGTATCAATCACATAAGCAAGATATGCTTGACAGCCTTTCCTTAGCATTTTTCTTGCAGTCATGGTTGATATCAAACAAGAAGAAAGAGCATGTCGTAAACCTTGGAAAGAAAATCTATCTTCCCCAAGACGATTAAACTCTACAACCTTCTTAAAATAATCCACTATAGCACCATGGTGAGACAGCCAATCCATGCCTAAGATTGCATCGAGACCTTGAAGTTCTAGGGGAGCTAAATTCGCTAAAAGTTTATGCTCACCTATCTTAACCATGCAATCTTTGCATACTTTATCACAAATCTTAGAGTTCCCCAAAGGATTACTAATAATCATATTAGCATCTAAAGGACTAGGCTTAGCCTTAGCATGTAAAGTAAAAGAATGAGACACAAAGAAATGTGTAGCTCCAGGGTCAAATAACACATATGCATCTCGGTCAAAGATAGTCAACATACCCGTAACAACTTTCGGAGATGCTAGTGCTTCCTCTTGTGTCATCACAAAGACTCTAGCCTATGTTATAGGTTGATTCTGCTGGGAACTCGTTGAGATATTACAACCACAGCGCGACCTCTACCCACACTAGGACTAGAATCAGTGGTGACTTGCCTATTTGGTAGATAGTTCCTACTAGCACTTTGGTTTCTAGGCACCATAGCTCCTTGTCCCGAACCACCAAATTGCACCAAAGAAGGGCAATCTCTCTTAATGTGGCCCACTTCTCCACATTCATAATAAGTCATTGCTCTCTTTCTACATTCCCCTTCGTGGAACTTGCCACAAGTCGAGCATTGAGGGTAGGTGAGTCTCCTCAGGTTATTCTGTTGCATGCCTCCTCGAGTTTGCCTTTGACCACTAACCGAGCTACCAGCTGGTTGTTGTACTGAACTTTGGCTCATTTGGGATTGATTTCCTTATTGTCCTCTATTTACATAACAGCCTTGTCCACTTCCACTATAACTAGACCTAGGTGGAAAGGTATTACCCCTTCTGTTAACTTGCTTATTTGGAAATCCTTGAGAAGAACCCGGATTAAATCTTTTGTTCCTCTGCTCCGCTTCTATTTCCTCATTCCTTACCTTCTCAAAAGTGAGTGCCTTTTGAACTAGCTCTTGAAAGTTATTTCCTTCATACCAGGCTATCCCAGTTTTCAGTTGAGCTTTCAGTCAACTTCTAAATCGATCGCACTTGATCCCTTCTGAAGGCATGATCTCTGCAACGAAATGATAAAGATCCTTAAATTTATCAGCGTACTCCTTGACTGATAAACTCCCTTTGGTTCAGCTTAAAGAAAGCTTCTTGTTTACTCTTCTTGTATGTACCCGTCAGATATTCCTTATGGAACTCTATGATGAACACGGTCCATGTCAATCCTTCACCATATAAACAGCGAATCCTTGATAGCCAATCATCTGCTAGACCCTTCACAAATCCGTGTACGTTCTGTACCTTCTCCACCTCCGTCAATCCCAAAATTAGAAAGGCTTTCTCCAATTTCTTTAGCCATTCATCAGCTATTCCTCCATCAATTGACCCCTCGAAGTCGTATGCACTTAGTTGGCATGCATGATCCACTATCATCCAGGGATCTCGATATTTCTCACGAGCAGCCATAGCAACTACAAAAGCCTGTGTCATTAGAGCTCCCATACCAGCATTAGCTTGAAACTGAGGTACTGGTGGCTCTGGCTGAGGAATAGGTGGAACTTGTGGTTGAACTGGAGGTACATGAATAGGTTGTGGCTGTGGAGTAGCTATCGAGCCGGATACGACCTACTGTGCTGAGCTGACATACTAATGCTATAACAAAAATATCAATCCTCAAACATCAAGATGGACTTAAAATAAAGTTGTCATTATACTTACTAAGAATCTTTTACATACAATCTCAAATTTGTCAAAAAACAAGTCCATCTACTGATTAATAAATAAGAACTTAATAATAATATAAAAGTCCAAAAGTCTGAGTTTATTGCCTCAACCTCTACTAGACACTGATGGGCACCAAACAGATCCTAAGAAATATTGCAGATGCTACACTGCTGGATCTGAAAACATTTTAAAAATAAAAGAGGGTGAGTACATAAATACTCAGTGAGTGGATTAACTTTAGTTATAATACTTTAAAGTGGGAACACAAGCTATCAACTTAAAAAAATTATAATCATATCACTAAAATTTCTTGATCATAAAAATGGAAATTTATAAACTCAGAAAATATCATAAAGGCCATATATTCATAAACTGCCTTATAAATAATATAAGCTCAATAAACTGCTGAATTCAAAATACAGAATTTACATAAACTGATTTAATATAATGTTTTAGCTAAGCCGCTTCCTTACAAGCCGGGTTAAGACTAAAACATTATATTCATACAATACAATGCTTTAGCTAATCAACTTCCTTACAAGCTGAGTTAAGACTAAAATATTATATTCATAAAAATGTGATTACAATACAATATAATGCTTTAGCTAATCAACTTCCTTACAAGCTGAATTAAGACTAAAACATTATATTCACGAAAATACTATTCCATACACTCCTTAATATGTAACCAAAGATTGTGCTAATACAATGGGCGGCATTGATGACCTAGCATCCCATGTGCATATATACTTGCTATCATAATTCCGATCATACGCATGCATAGAGCTGGCCCCCAAGGGCTAACCACCCGATTGTGCGCCCCCAAGGCTATATGTACAACCAAGCGCTATCCCCAAGACAGTTAATAAATAAACACCAGTCATCATGGTGCAATCAAATGGGTACATAATACAAGTGTATAGTTTTGTCCATAAAACTAAATCATTCACATTTCCTAAATAGTTATTAGAACCATTATTGATAAATCATAAATTGATAATCAAATAAAACTGAAAACATAATCATAGTACCAAAATAATAAACATATCATTATATTAAACAACGTTTTCTAATTCAATCATAAACATAAGCTATATGTTCCCATATAAAAGCTAAGAAACTGATATAATCATGCTTTATAAACTATTACTTGATAAACTCTATTTATAAGAAAACATCTGATACAAATCATAGAGAAACTCTTTCCAAAATTTAAAACACATTCTTTCATATATATATATATAGTTTCAAAATAGTTTTATATATGTTTTCACTCACCTGAGCCTGCTGAACTGAAACCTAGTAGGCTGGCCTTGCCCTAGCCTCTACGGCTCTAATTTGATCCAATCCTAATATTCGTAAATAAAATCATCAGAAAACTATCTTAAATCTCAATTCTACTCATTTTAGACTGATCTATGGATAAAGGACATGTCATAGGACCCAAAAAATGGTCCGAAAATGCTAAAAACTGAGTTTCAGAGCTTCTGGAGCTGTAGAGGCACCGCCAGGGGTGAAGAGGCGCCTCCTCTATGCACAGGGGCACCGTCTCTATGCATAGAGGCACCCGCATTTGCACAGAGGCTCCCACCTCCGCACAGAGGCACCCGTCTTCTTACAAAGGTGCCCCGCCTTCGCACAAAGACGCCCGTCTCTGCGTTGAGGCACTGCCTTCGCATTCCAGTACGTAAAAACTCATTTAAAACACTTAAAAACACAATAATACAATCCAAAACTCAACCAAACACAATCCTAAACATCTCAGGGGTCTATTTACGATCAATTCAAGCATAAAAACTCAAAAATTCAACTAAAACATCAAATTTGGCATAAGAAGTTATTTAGATAGTATTGTGATTCAATGAAAGTTGATTCAAGGGTAATAGGTGAATTCATAACTAAAGATTTTCTAATTTGTATAAAAAAAAGAAGAAGAAAAGAATTAATGAAATTATTCTTAGAAGTAGATTTTGAATTTAGATTACTTCAAGGGTGGTTTTTAAAATTGATAACACCATACAGAATAACTATCCGCAATTGAGAAATAAAACATTTTATTCATGATGTATGGTATGCAAAACTGGAAAATGGATGGTATGAAATTGTGATTATGTCATTTGGATTGATTGGTATACCAGATGCGCCTATATCATCAATGAGCAAGATTCTTTGATAGTATTTGAATGTTGAGGTGAAAAGTATTTTGGTAAGTAGTTATTAGAGATAATGAATGATATAAACTCACAATAATAACAAAGGAAATACATGAATTATATTTATTCATTATCTTTATGTGATCGTGATATAGTAGATGAGTTATTGTG
This sequence comes from Macaranga tanarius, assembly GCA_949673435.1. Classification (NCBI taxonomy): domain Eukaryota; kingdom Viridiplantae; phylum Streptophyta; class Magnoliopsida; order Malpighiales; family Euphorbiaceae; genus Macaranga; species Macaranga tanarius. Next base: position 17,678 of record CATIWO010068429.1, on the reverse strand, counting down.
ATGAGTGTTTTGAGGAACTATGCTTCCTGAGTTGTGTTATAGAATGTGATGATATTGGAAGTAAATAATGTTGTTATATTTATTGTAAGGTATACGATTGAATGTAGCAATATGAATTGTGATGGTGTTAGAATTATGATTGTAAGTGTATATATATTATAAACTTAAGTTTAGTTCATTTGATATAAATTAGGTTATGTTATGGAATTGTAAGATTTGGAAGGTAGGAAAAATTGAGTCTGAAATATGTGGACAACATGAAATTGTAAAAAAGGTGGACCATTGGCATATTAATTAGATTTGTCAAGAAAATTATTATTTATTCATGATGTATTCCACATGTTTATATTGAAACGGTGTGGATCGGAAGGTAAAGCAATTGAGGAATAAAGGGATTCCAATAGTAAAGGTCAAGTGAAGTTATTATTCCCTAAAGAAGTAACATGAAAAGTAGAAGAGCTAATGAAATAGAAATAACCATATTTGTTTTAGGAAGATGATGAGTAGTTAATTTCGGGGATGAAATTTTTTTAAGGGGGAAGAAAATGTAACTCCCACCCTCTCGCATACGTATTTATGATGTATGCAATACATGCTGTGTATAGTACATAAGTAGACTTTATTTAAGTTAGAGATGTGTATGAATGTAGAGAAAGACCAAAGTGTAAGGAAAGTTTGGACTGACTTGTCACATTATAAAGTTATGGGGATATTGTGCAATATTCTAATTCATTAAGGAGGTTAATAGATATTATGGAGATATTTGGTTATATTTAATTAGAGATTTATTATTATTATTATTATTATTATTATTATTATTATTATTATTATTATTATTATTATTATTAGTATTAGTATTATTATTATTGTTATTATTATATTGGTGGTTAAGTGATAAATAAGTATTTATTGTAGGAGACTTTAGCGGAAGGCAAATGGAGGCTTGTGATTGGGTGAGTGTGTGTGTGTGTGTATGTGTGTGGGTGTAGAAAAGTGTAGAGGATTTAAGAAAAGAAGAAGAGTGAGTTTTTTATTGAGTTTTGGATAGTTTTGATCTTGTTCAAGCTAGTAATTAGGAGGCATTAGAAGTCTTTAATCCATAGAAATATCAACTGGTAAGTTTTAATTGTGTTTTTGTGTTGATTTAAGTTGAGTTTGATTAGATGTAATTTTGGGTTCTGCCTCCTCTATTTTCAGTCCTCTTTTTCTAACTATAACTTGAGGTATAGAGCTCTGATTTGAGCATGGTTGGATTCTCTGAAAACTTCAAAGAATCCTCTAAAATGTTTATATTTTGTGCTTTAATTGAATCTATTGTTAAGAGGGTTGAATAAGGTCAGACATTTTATTGCTCATGCTGATGCCCTGTTATACCCGAATGGACTTAAAAATCCATAATTAATTCTCTACATGTGCTAATTATATTATTTCAGTGGGGAATGAAAGTAGACTTATATATGTAGAGTCTTTATAAATTTGATGATTATTGAATGTATCTATAATTTTTAAGAGCATCATGAACTTCATATATCGAACATGACAGCAGTGGTATACAGGTTGGTTTGGGAATTTTCTTATGTGTTGGTTATATAGTGATATCTAGAGTTGTAGAACTCCAAATTGAGCAAGGTTAGATTCTCTAAATACTTCAAAGAGTCCCTCACAATTTTTATGTTTTGAGCTTGAGCTGATTTTTTTTATCAAAGTTATCTGGTAGGGCTCGACATTTTCTTGCTCTTGCTATTAGCCCTGTTTTGCCTGATTTGCATCAAAAATCCATAATGGAGGAAAGGAGAGAAAAAAAAGAAAAGAAAACTACTCACAATTCCTTTTATAAACCTTGAATTTAATAAAGGAAGCTTGAATTGTTGTCTTAAATCCTTAAGCTTGTAAAAATAAGAAGAAAATTTGGTGGAGATGAAGTAGAGAGGAAGAAGAGGAAGAATGGAGGAAAAGAGAGAAAGAAAGAAAAGAAAATGAATGAGAATAAATATATGTAAAGAAATAAGGTTGCTACAGTAACCTTCAAAAATATTATTATTAAATTCTTTTTTTTTAAACAAAATATCCATTTTAACCCCTGAATACTCCTTAGGCACAAAACAAGACCCATAACTTATTTCTATAACAAATAAGTCCATAGACTCATCTAAAACTTAGGAAATTCTAGAGCAGGATGTTACATTTGCAAATTGTGTTTTTCAGGACTATTAGGCTAAGCTAGAAGCTTGCATTTGAGTCTTAGGTGGGCCGAACCGAGTTTGGTGCAACCGTCCTTCATCCTACATATCATTTTGGCATATTGTATTGACATTGTGTGTACAAGATAGTCTTATATAAATTTATGTGTGGAATGATGGATTATGTATGCACTTATGAGTATTTGTTTATAAATGAAAAGGTTTGCGGAAAAAAAATTTCTTATGCCATGTGTTGTTGTATTATTGTGGACACGTGCATGTGGTACTTTGAAGGTGTTACATTAAGTGGTATCAGAGCGGGATTAGATTTCCTCAGGATATGAGAACATATTGAATTCATGGCATATCATGAATTATTCATAGATGACATATAGTTGATATGCGTTGCATATGTTAAGATGGAAGGACACCAAGCTCAACCCATCGGCCCAAATGAGTCATCAGAGTCAAATTTTAGACAAATACATATGCATGCTTTATATGAGCTTGAATTAATTTCTACTTATGACCCTTTATAAGATGCATATTCTTGTATATTAGTGAATTGATAAAAAGGTGAAGTTATGAATTAAGGGTAAGTGGATAGCACGATTGATAAAAAAAATATTGAGAAGATAACAGAGCAAGGTGCAAAAGTTTTCACGGGTACTGGCGATACCGTCATAGCAGAGGAATGGTTACAGTACAGAAGAAATTCTTGATCAAATTGAGTATAAGGATGAAAAGGGAATTATCTATATTGTGTCATTATTTGAGCAAGATGCTCTAAACTAATGGAAGATGATTTTTACAGTAATGTTAACTTGGATCAATTTTTTGAGGGCATTTATAGAGAAATACATTTTAGATGATTATGTGAACATAAAGAAGATTGAACTTCTAAAGCTGAAACAAAATGAATTATCCATGGCCGAGTATGAGAAACAGTTTGAGGAATTATCAAAGTATGTTCTAGAAGAAGTGGCTATTAATGAGAGGAAGCAGAAAGGATGTGAGAAAGGGTTGAAATTGAAGATTAAAGAAAGAATGGCACTTAAAATGTACAAAGAATCTGTAAAAATTGCATTGCATGCTGAAGAAACTATTAAAAAAGAAAAAGCTTTAGAAGCTAAGAAGCATAAAACTATAAGTACAAATACTGAATTCAACTCGAAATAGTGAAGATTCATTTTCTAAAGGTATGGATTCTCATTAGGATGATTTTAAAGGAGATATTATGCAATCATTTAATTAATCAATTAAGGAAATGATTGGATGGGAGTCAAGAAAATAAGAAAAAGAGAATTGATACTTCGACATAAGTTAAACCAGATGAACAATTTCAAATGCAAGAACGGGTCTAAATGATCATGCAGCGAGAAGATCTTACAACAACGGATGAAAATACGAGTACCTTTCTTATAATTACTTAGGATGCATTAGTAATGATGGATTTTAATATTTAATTTGTGTGGTTATTTACATAAGTTGGTATAAATGAATTAATTGGACATGATATATATGTCTCTATGCTCACTAGGATGTTGTGATATGATGATAAGGATTTAGTATTATTTAGAGAATAAATTGGGTATGGAACTATCGTGATATTATAACTTATCATGTAAGGAGATAGTTATACATGTTCAGGAGAAGAGAAAATTAGAGATAGTGGGTGAAGAAAAAACTGTACATATTTGTTGTTTCCAGTTACAATTACATCATATGTGATTTGGAATAGGCAAGAAGCCTATTTAATGGATGTTGAAGATTTGATGAAGATTAATTAAAAAAGAATGGGTGAATTTATAATTATAGAATTTTCTAATGTGTTCCAGATAAACTATTGAAATTATTCAATATTGGAAGGCAGATTTGGAATTAAGTTATACCTAGGATCACATCAATATTGATTACTTTATGTAGAATAGTATCATGGGAGCTGAAAAAGGTAAAAGAGGATAAATTGACGAATTGAATAGTACATTCCGAGGGCATTAATTCTGTTTATATAGAACAAAGATGATGAGGAGAAATTATGTGTTGATTATGAATTATTGAACTACATTTTAATGAAGATTAATTAATTATTATTATAAAGTGAGAACTTGTTTGATTAATGGAAAGATTTTACAGTGTTTTGGGGAAGGACAAATTTAAAAATTTAGATATTGGTAACTCTAGATAGCAGAATGTTTTATTACCGAGATAGCATTCAGAACTTCATATGGATATCATAAATTTCTGATTATATCATTGGAATTGATTAATGCATTAGTTATGATTATGATATTTATAAACAAGACTTTTCAACGATATTTGAATTAGTTGTGATTGTTTCATTTAATAATGCTTTTATTTATCAAATAAAGAAGAATATGGCAAGTATTTCTGAATAGTTTTTCGGGGGAAGATAGTTGTATAATATTTAGTAAAAATAAATTGAGAGTGAGGAAATTACTTTCCTTGGGAAGGAAATTATAAGGGGAATGTATTGAAGTTTGTTAACAAAGCTATGTAAGATAATGTAAAGCAAACACTATTACTCTTATGTTGTTGCGTCAATCAGAAATGGAAGTTATGTATTTCATGTCAAGGCTTCAAGTGTGAATACAAGAGAAAGACTAATAGTTTGTATATTTGGACAGTTATGATCTTATGGGGATAATTCTTTGACTTATGATCTAAAGCTCTTTGTTATTAACTAGATTTGAAAGTTGGAAGTCATAAACAACTAAAAGAACTCTTACTTGTTGAGGTGGAAAGTATTTTTGTAACACTCCTAAATTCACATACTATACACGTGGCATAGAAATTTTTTTTCTCAACTAGTATGTGTATATACATAGACTTTTGGTACATATATATTATCTACTACTCAACACATACATTACTCATATAGATACATGGTGCACATAATGTTATTACAAAATATTATATGACAATAAGGATAGGTATGAATGCACTAAGCTCGCCTCTGGCCCACCTGAGGTCACTAACAAATGCAACTCCAAGCTTTATCTAACTATGCCCTAAAACATATAAATGCAAAGGAATGAGCTTGCGACTCAGTAAGCAGTTATTAATACAATGCCATCAAAGAAACTTCTCAAGAACTAATTAATACAATTTAAATAAACTAACTAAAAGTGGACTACATGGCTATTTTTCTGCATTAGGCCAAACTGGCCAGCGCTAGTGTCTGCTCGCAGCCAAAATTTTTTTTTTTGAGCTACACGGCCGTGTCCAATCCCACAGTCGGAAAACATTCTCATATCTCAACCTGGAAATCCATTTCGTAACATTTCAAACATCTTATAACCATAACCATTAATAAACAACAACACACTCATCCCATTCAACACATACTAATCATACACAAAATATACCAAAAGTATACACAAGGTATACCTAATTCAACTAATCTTCACCACATTACATTCACATTACACATTTCATACAACTCCAATTTATTAATCATAAACAAAAATAAATGCAAGAACACATATCATGTTCATCATTCGGTATCCTCATCACACACTCACATATACATATGCATATATATATATATATATATATATATTGCAATCATTATTTTAAGTTCCCACAATCATCAAACCTTGAACAAAAGAATGTACACTTATGATCACACAACACTGATACTCATGTTTCACAAATTTATATCTCACATCATTTATTAATCACTTGGTATTATCAAAATTGTATTATTCAATATTGCCGATGGACACTTAGTCAATCGATATAATTAACATATCACATTATCGACGGTCACATAACCAATCGACATTCTCAACATTTCACATCGTCGATGGTCACACAGCCAATCTACATTCTCAACATTTTACACTACCCACGGTCACACAGCAAATTGACATTTTCAACATTTCACATTGTCGACGGTCACACAGCCAATCGACATTCTCAATATTTCACACTATCGACCGTCATATAACCAATCGATATTCTCAACATTTTACACTATTGACGATCACATAGCCAATCGACTTATTCACATTTCTCACAATTGATAGTCACAAAGCCAATTGATATCACATTTCTCATAATCGATGGTCACAAAGCCAATCGATATTATATTTCTTATAATCGATGGTCACAAAGCCAATCGATATCATCCCATCCATATTTACTCACAATATAGTGTCATTATACTCAATAGATCAAACTCAAGTTCATAATACAACCACACATATAACCACAATTCAATACCATCCCATATATCAACTTCACTTTAGTATGCCAATTTTAAACACATGTAACATACCATAATATTATCACATTACCAAATATAACTCACTATTCTTAATTCATCCAACATACTCTTCTTCTCATTCTCAATCACCCACAGGTGATAATAATTATAATTCATACATTTTATTCGTTATCAATATGGATTTATGACAAGTATTCAATTAACAATGTTACCTATCTTTGTATCTTATTCATTATATTAATACTACTTAACTCAACTACTTTCCACTTTAAATAAAAATAATTTCTTTAGTTGGTGGCCTTCTCCTTGCCTCTTGTGGTTCCTGCACATATCCACATATCAATTTCACATAACAACTTGCAATGTCACCCAAACTCACTAAATGCAACTTCATGCTCAAGGTTTAATGTACCCAAATAATTCACAGACAAGTCCAAAAGCCATGAAAATAATACTGAAGCTAGTCATATGAGTCTACTTCCAATTCCAATTCAAATTACTCAATTTTGATAAGTATAAAATTAATTATGGATTTTTTATGCAAATCGGGCAAAATAGGGCTGATAGCAAGAGCAAGAAAATGTCGAGCCCTACCAGACAACTTTAATAAGAAAATCAGCTCAAGCTCAAAACATAAAAATTGTGAGGGACTCTTTGAAGTATTCAGAGCATCTAACCTTGCTCAATTTGGAGTTATACAACTCTAGATATCACTATATAACCAACACATAAGAAAATTCCCAAACCAACATGTATACCACTGCTGTCCTGTTCGATATATGAAGTTCATGATGCTCTTAAAACTTATAGATACATTCAATAATCATCAAATTTATAAAGACTCTACATATATAAGTCTACTTTCATTCCCCACTGAAATAATACAATTCTAATTATGGATTTTTAAGTCCATTCGGGTAGAACAGGGCATCAGCATGAGCAATCAAATGTCTGACCTTATTCAACCCTCTTAACAATAGATTCAATTAAAGCACAAAACATAAACTTTTTAGAGGATTCTTTGAAGTTTTCAGAGAATCCAACCATGCTCAAATCAGAGCTCTATACCTCAAGTTATGGTTAGAAAAAGAGGACTGAAAATAGAGGAGGCAGAACCCGAAATTACATCTAATCAAACTCAACTTAAATCAACACAAAAACACAATTAAAACTTACCAATTGATATTTCTATGGATTAAAGACTTCTAATGCCTCCTAATTACTAGCTTGAACAAGATCAAAACTCTCCAAAACTCAATCAAAAACTCACTCTTCTTCTTTTATTAAATTCTCTACACTTTTCTACACCCACACACATACACACACACACACACACACACACACACACTCACCCAATCACAAGCCTCCATTTGCCTTCCCCTAAAGTCTCCTACAATAAATACTTATTTATCACTTAACCACCAATATAATAATAACAATAATAATAATACTAATAATACTAATAATAAAAATAATAAATCTCTAATTAAATATAACCAAGTATCTCCAAAATATCTATTAACCTCCTTAATGAATTGGAATATTGCACAATATCCCCATAACTTTATAATGTGATAAGTCAGTCCAAACTTTCCTTACACTTTGATCTTTCTCTACATTCATACACATCTCTAACTTAAATAAAGTCCACTTATGTACTATACACAACATGTATTGCATACATTATAAATACGTATGCGAGAGGGTGGGTGTTACATTTTCTTCCCTCCTTAAAAAAATTTCGTCCCCGAAATTAACTACTCATCATCTTCCTAGAACAAATATGGTTATTTCTATTTCATTAGCTCTTCTACTTTCCATGTTGCTTCTTTAGGGAATAATAACTTCACTTCACCTTTACTATTGGAATCCCTTTATTCCTCAATCGCTTCACCTTCCAATCTATACCGTTTCAATATAAACATGTGGAATACATCATGAATAAATAATAATTTCCTTGGCAAATCTACTTAATATGCCAATAGTTCACCTTCTTTACAATTTCATGTTGTCCACATATTTCGGACTCAATTTTTCCTACCTTCCAAATCTTACAATTCCCTAACATAACCTAATTTATATCAAATGAACTAAACTCAAGTTTATAATATATATACACTTACAACCATAATTTTAATACCATCACAATTCATATTGCTACATTCAATCGTATACCTTACAATAAATATATCAACATTATTTACTTCCAATATCATCACATTCTATAACACAACTCAGGAAGCATAGTTCCTCAAAACACTCATCACAATAACTCATCTACTATATCACGATCACACAAAGATATATGTTAGAGGTCACACCACTAAATTCTCTCTAATTTCTAGCTTTAGTCCTCTCTTAAATTTGTTTCTCTTTAGTTCATCTGTAGCCACCTCTTCCGGAGCATATCTAGAGAGTCTCATGAATTGCACTTCATAATCTGCGATCGAGAGGTCATTCTGTTGAAGTTCAAGAAATTCAATCTTTTTTTTATCTTGGTATATGGCAGGCGTATACTTTTCCACAAACGCTTGTAAGAATTGAGCCTAAGTCACCATCATAGGCATTTCACGGCTCCCCGACATTGTTTCCCACCAATCCCATGCATCTTATTGAAACAGGGATACTGCATAACTTACTTTCTTCTCAGTTGTGCAATCAAACCGATCCAAGATCCTCTCAGTACTTCGGAGCCATTGCTCAGCCACTGCTAGATCCGTAGTGCCTGTGAAAACATTGGCACCTTGCTTTTGTATCTTCTCAAAGTTGTCATCCAAGGTACTTTCTGTTTGCTTTACCATTCTCATCATTTGCATAAACTCCCGCATAAAAGGATTCTCAGCCAATTATGGAGCCTGAGATCTTTCTTATTCATTTAATGCGGGTATGTTTGTATGACCATGTACGGACTCTGAAGACTCTTCGGGGCCAGTGCGATGTGCATTATGCTCTTCCATCCTACAACATGTGTTTTTAAACACATATCAATCAAGTGCATTTCTCATAATCTATACCTCATGTCATGAAATGTGTATGTAATATGCTTCTATTTCCCATGAATCTAATTCCTACTCTGATACCACTAAATGTGAGGACCCCACACGTCAACATATATGGAATCATAAGATTAAAGCATAATCCGTATTGGAATTAGATTAAAATAAATACTTTATACACAAAGTATGTACATCAAATATTTAAGTTACAAAATTACATTGTAACCTTCCACAATACCTACTATTACAAAATGATATGATCATGCTTATAAACTGAGATGCACAATGCTATCATCACATGTAATTAAAGTTCTCGCCACTGGCCTACCCGAGAAATGCTTAATAAGGATGGACAATCTCAACTTAGGATTTTCTACAATATCCTGAAAAATAACAATTTGCAAAGGAATGAGCTTGTAACTCAATAAGTAATATCTAATATAAGCATACTCTGGCTTCTCAAGAACTAATTAGCACAAAATAATAAGAACAATTAAATATATAGACTATGCGGTCTTGAACACGCTCGTGTTCCAACCCCGTATTCTCCACTGTCCAAAATGTGAAAAGGTACACGGTCGGGAACATACCCGTGTCTCAGCCCGTGTTCAATACTGCCTAAAATCAACCATACATACACAGTCAAGGACACACCCATGTCTCTGCCCATGTTCGACACTGCCAAAAATCATTCAAACATGCAAATGTACACGGCTAAGGACACACCCGTGTTCAACACTACCTAAAATTATTCAACATGCAAATGTACACGGCTAAGGACACGCCCGTGTCTAAGCCCGTGTTCAACACTGCCTAAAATTTACATAAACATACACGGCCATATCTTAAATTAAAACAAACTGTGTCCTGCCACACAGTCTGTGACACACCCAGGTTCTCAATACACGGTCTGAGACATGCCCGTGTCTCGATCTATGTTTTCAACCTAATAACACATTCACATAATATCAAGTGGCTCGCAACCACTTCACAACTCAATATCAATCAATAGGAAGCAATTAAATAGTAAAACATTCATATGTGTATATATATAAATCAACACACATCCATATTCAATATATTCACATCTTAACCTGTCACATTAACCACCCGGCTCATCCTCACCATTTACGATGTATATACACACATATCATTAATTCACAATTCACTTATATTGGCTTGCCAATTTCCGCCCGGCCCATATCTCACTTTCACACTCACAATTTCTGCCCGACTCATATCTCACTTTCACACTCACAATTTCTGCCCGGCTCATATCTCACTTCCACACTCACAATTTTCGCCCGGCTCATATCTCACATCCATACTCATAATTTCCACCTGGCTCATATCTCACTTCACACACACTTTCAACATCACTATCATAATATTTATCATTTCCACAACTTATTCATACATATCAATTCATCACAATGTTACTTCTTCTAAGTAAGATAAACGATTTCAATTCACATAGGCATAAATAAATATATGAATATAAGAAGAGAATTCAAGGCATATTTATATTAGTAACTACTTACAAAAAGGTTCCCAACTTAGAGTGCAACGACTCCTCTAGTGGGACCCGCTTCCACCAGCTTCCGGCTCTCTTATAATTTGTTCATAATTTAACCTTATGAATATAAATATCATTTATCCTATATATACATTCAAACATACAAATAAATAATCCCTTAAAGCTCTTGACATCACCATATAACCAAAATATAAGAAAAACTCATAACCAACCTATATACATTGTTGTTAGCATGTTTTATGCATGATTTTATGTTACTCTCAACAATCACACACACATCTAAAAATCACCAAATTCTTACCAACTCTACATATATGAGTCTACTTTCGATCTCAATTGAAATCACCTAATTATCATATGTAGAGAATTAATTATGGCAATTATAGCCATATCATGTCACATAGTGTGACAGAGTGAGCAATAAGATATCTGTCCCATTTCAACCATGTTAACAACAGTTTTAGCTCACAAACAAAACTTGAGAGTTGTAGAGGACTCTCTGAAGTTTCTCCAAAATCAAACAAAATAAAATTTAGAGCTCTGTAGCTTGCGTTATGGTAAAAACTCAGAGATTGAAATTTCATCAAAAATAGAGCACGAATTCAACCCACCCAAAATCAATCACAATCAATAAAAAACATAAATAACTTACCAAGAGATTTTCTTGGACCTTGAAGGTTGATAATTACAGCCTAGACTCCAAATTTCTCAACCAAATCCACTCTCTCTCCTCACCAAATCCCTAGTTTCTTTGAAGATAATTTAGTGCAACTTAGCTAGTTCAACAAAAACTCACCCACCAACATTAATTGTATGGCCACGTGAAGTAGAAGAAGATAGAGGCAAATTTTGTGATATTTAACTCCAAATATCCACCTAGCTCCTTAATGAAAAGCCATTCTTCCTAACTAATCCTTAAACCTATAATTGCTTCAATCAAGTCCCTAATTTCCTTTCAATTTAGTCCTAATCAACACCAAATCTCAATCTAACAATACTACACTCTCACCACATACCCAATTGAATCACGTATAATTTAACAAGTAATTACTCATAATATGCACATGCTTCACATACTTCATGCACACATGAGTGCTAATGCATCATGTCCCATCTTAACAATTAATATGAAATGAATTGCATAGAATTGCATGCCCCCACTTTGCAGGTGTTACAATATAAGCTTAAATAAATTTCATTTATAACCCCTCTAGAAGATGCATATTCTTGTATAGTACAGATTTTATCAAAAGGTGGAAGCAATGAATCAAAAGAAAATGGATAGCAATGCTAATGAAAATTATAAGAAGATAAAAGAGTTAGGTGCAAAGATTTTCACTGGTACTAGTGATTTCACCATAGCAGAGGAATGGTTATGGAATATGGAAAGAATTTTAGATTGAATTGATTATACTTATGCAAAGAGAATTAGTTATGCAGTGTCATTATTCGAGCAAGATGCTCTAGGCTGGTGGAGGACAATAATGAAAAGTGAAAATGTACCGATGACCATGATTTGAATAGACTTTTCTGAGAGCATTTACAGAGAAATATATTTCAAATAAAAATGTGGATAGAAAGAATATTGAATTTCTAGAGCTTGAATAAAATGAATTATCCGTGGCCAAGTATGAGAAATAGTTTGTGAAATTTTCAAAGTATGCTCCCGAAGAGGTAATCACTTATGGGAAGAAATGGAAAAGATTCGAGAAAGGGTTGAATTTAGAGATCAAAGAAAGAATGATACTTAAAACATATAAAGACTTTATGGAGATTGCATTATGTGTTGAAGAAGTTATAAGGAAATAGTGAGCCTTAGAAGCTAAAAGGAAGGGAACTATTAATGTGCCTACTAATTCAACCCAACCTAGTGGAGATTTGATTCCTAAAGAGTCTGGGTTTCAACAGAGTGAATTTAGAAAATATAATGAACATTCATTCAATCAAGTATTAAAAGAAAGACTTAGTAGGGAATTTGAAGAATCTAAAAGATGAAAAGATGACAGTAAATCAATGGGTTGTACAATATTTCCAGAATGCAACTGCAATGATGGTGGTAAGAAACATTCAGGTAAGTGCTAGGGTTCTAAGCCAAGGATATGTTATTATTATAGAGAACTGGGTTATTTTATTAAAGATTGTCCATTAACAAGAAGTGATGGAAGACCTCAACTAATTGAGACAAGTGGTACAAGCGAAGGAATGATACAAATCACTAGTAGATTGGGTGGAAATCGAGAAGGTGAGAAAAAGGGAGTTGGTACCTTAGTACAAATTGGATTTGATGATCAATTTTAAGAGCAAGAAGTTCGTGATACATCAAATGAAGACACAGGTACATTTTATTTTACCACTTATGATTTATTCTGATTCTGAAATTTCATGATCATTATATTGAATGTGCATTACACACACATGGCCTACTTGAATTGTTAAAATATATTGTATATGTCTCCATGATTATTAAAATGATGTGTTTATAAATTCGATGACGAACTTTTAATTTAAAATAGTAAATAATGTGATTGATATGTGAATTTCAATAAAGATATTGGGGAGAAGATTAGTACTATTCTTGAGAGTCAGTTGGATATGAAATCATTGTATCAATGTAACTTAGTATAAAAGGAAGGTAGATATGGATATTTGAAAATAAAAGAGGCAAAGGAGAGATTGTGCATGTTAGTTTGATTTCAGCTATAAGTGCATCATAAGTGATTTGAAATGAGTATGAAGCTTATTTAAATAAAATTGAAGATTTAATGAAGATTAATTCAAAGGTATGAGTGGACTTGTAATTAAAGAGTTTTCTTAATGTGTTTTGAATAAGTTATTAAAGATACATCAGTATTGGGAGACGGCTTGAAATTGGGACTACACTAAGGGTAACAATATTATTGATTACTCTATGCAAAATAACATCAATGGAACTAAAAGAAATGGGGAAGATAAATTGGTGGATTGAATATTTTACCATGGGGGTATTAATTTAGCTTGATATATAAGGTAATGGTGTGTGGTTACGTGTTGATTATGAGTAATTGAGCCATGTTTCAATGAAGATTTGCTGGACGAATTAGAAGATGCCTTAATGTTTCTAAAGATAACCTTGAAATTAAGTTGTTAACAACTCCGAGTGGTAGAATATTTTAGTTCCGAAATGATATTCTGAATTAGATGCAATTATTATAAATTCTTGATAATGCCATTTAAATTGAGTAATACACGCATTGTGTTGATAGAAAGTGTGAACAAGATTTTTTTTCAATAAAATTTAAACTATATGTGATTGTTATACTTGATGATACACTTATTTATTTATTAAGCAAGAAAGAGCATGGAAGGAATTTTTGAGTAGTTGTAGGTATTGTAGGAAATATAATTATATGATACTTCGGTAAATATGAGTTAAGGGAAAGAAAATTGCTTTTCTTGAGAATAAAATTATGAGGAAAAGGGATGGAAGTTTGCTAAAGAAGTTATGGAAAGTAACAAAAGAAAATATTATTACTCTTATGTTGCTACATCGATCAGAAATGGGCATTATGTGTTTCATTTCAAGGCTTTAAGGTGAGGAACAAAATATGAGTAAATACAAAATGAGAGGATAGTAGTTTATACATATATATATATATATATATTTGTAATCTCATAAGGTGAATCCTTTGATGTATGATCATGAGTTCATAGTTATTAATCATATTTTGGAAACTTGAAGACATTGATTATGTGGAATTATGAAAGTTGAATTGTGTTACCAGTCAAAAGAGATTGACTCAAAATGACAAAGAGGTGATAGAATCCAAATTTTTTTCCAATGGTGGTTAATAATGAAGACAACATGAAAAGAATTTGTTACATAGAGACAGAATATTAAGTCTTGTAAAAAAATTATACTCATCAATGAAACCAAGAGGGAAGTGAAGAAGAATGATAGTGGATATTATGATTTAAATACTACATGCATTTGGGAATAAAACACTGTAGACCATGAGATTGTGTGGGAATATCTTCATCTAGTATACTTGAAAGAGACCCAAAGTGAACAATTCATGGACACAATTCAAATATTAGGAGACATGACAAGAGTTTATGAATTGAAGCTTAAGAGGAATGGAGTTCAAGATGCTTTATTTAACAGATGAATCATAAATTTTGTATCGAGGATAAAATTGTTTTTAGAAGGGGAGAAATGTAACATCCGCATCTTCATTACTTTAATCATGCATAATACATTATATTTTATTCAGCATCAAGGGGTGGAGCTAAATTAAGATTAGGTGTGTTTATGTAATATGCATAGGGACTCAATTGACAAGAAAGTTGGGCTTGATTAACATAATTAAAAGTTTGAGGTTTTATGTGCAATAACTATATTTTATCAATGAGCAAAATGGATATTTAGAGATAAATGTCCATAAATAACTAGAATAATCTAGAATTATTTTGAATAAAACCATGTATAATACATGACCAAGTGTATGTATAGGTGTATAGTGAGGATTGTGTACAAGTGTGTGCATGTAGAAGTATGTGTGTGTGCATATGTGTGCGGTAATATGTGTGTGAAAATGGAAAGAATGGATTGGATAGCAACCTCAATAAATAAAAGAAATTATGGAATTTTGAAGAGTTTAGATAATTTAATCAAGAGCTTAATCAACTCATAAGAGTTTTGGAAACCTAAGGATATCTAGAGGTCTTGGATGTTTCATTTGGTAAGTCTATACATATATATATTTTTATTTATTGAAGCTAGTAAATATAGTAAGAAAAATTCGTGCTCTGTTCCTGAATTGTGTAGTCTTCGAATTTTAATCATAACTTGAGTTGTAGAGCTTCAAATTGAGCACAGTTAGATTCTCTAGAAACTATAAAGAGTCCTCTATAACTCTTATATTTTGAGGCTGAGCTGATTCTACCTCTAAGAAGGTCTAATGGAACTGCACATTTCGGTGCTCGCATAGAATACTTTGTATGACCTGATTGGATTCAAAAATTCATAAATAATTATATATATGTCCAAATTAAGTAATTCTAATTGGACATTAAAATAGACTCATAATCCTAGCTTTTTTAATAAAATAGGAGCCAAAATATTTTGTGTACATGATTCTAGAATAAATTAAATTAGAGGTAACAGATTGTACTAGGTAAATTAGAGTGCAAGTGTGATGTGTTGTATGTGTGTTTGATGTGTGGCTATATGTAGGAGGTACAAAGGATAAGGAAGGCATAATCAACTAGGATAATTCTTACTTGATAAGGTGGAAAGCATTTTGGGTAAGTAATTACTAATGTAATATATGTACTTAGCTTCTTTTGTATAATTTAATTATAATATTATATGTGTATTACATAAAGTAATTGAATAAGTTAATATGATCTTTGTATATAAAGAATGAAATGATTGGCAATTTTTAATATGGCCAATGGAATATAGATGTTGTTTGGAAGGTTAATAAATATATTGATAAGAAAGTATAGTATGTGGATATTTTGCCTTAAGGATAATATATTGATAATATTTTTAAAAGTAAATATGAGTAAATTATATAAAATCATAATGAATATGAAAGTAATATATATGAGTTTCACCTATGTTATCCTACCATTGTAATGGTTGAATAAATGAGTTGTTGTTATAACTAAGAATCAAGTGCATTGGATGAATGATGATTTTCGTGGGATGTGTTATGCTATTATACAATATTATTGTAACACCCTCCTAGTACTATATACAAATGTTCCAATGACATAACAACATGTGGCATAAATTTTTTTTTTTCATTTATCAAAAGAGTTATACATTTATACCAAAAACCCTTGTTTAATACACATTGTACTTTAGTGTACATATATAACTTGTTCTCAAACTAAATACATCGCTTAAAAATAAAATGCTTGAATGTGATGATGAAGATGATCATAAGGATGGAAATGTCGACACCAAGCATGCCCTTGACCCACCTGAGCTCACATGGAACACACCTCAAATGCTAAACTAATTAACCTGAAAAACCACAATTGCAAAGGAATGAGCTTACGACTCAATAAGAAATTATTAATATAACCATACATATAGTTCTTCTCAAGAAATAATTAAGAATAACACATAGAATACAATGTTACGCATCAAAATATAAGAATTTAACATTTAGACCACACATGGGAGTCCAAATGACAAAGATGAACATGAGCACTAAAATATTAAGCTCAATTAGAGAATCTTAGAAATATATTCTGGAAATTCTCAAAACATGAGCTTGTATAGGACTCTTTAACGGTTCTATAGCATCAAACCACGCCTCATTTGGAATTCTATAACTCAAGTTATGGTCAAAATACTGAAATTTTAAAAATAGGCCGCGCATGGCCGTGCGAGGAAAGCACACGGCCGTGCGCCATCGCCTGAGAGTAGGGGTGAGCAAAAATAACCGAAAACCGAATTACCGAATCGAACCGAACCAATCAGTTCGGTTCGGTTTTTAAAAATAAAATATTAATTCAGTTTAAATCGAACTGAACCGAAATAGGTTCGGTTTTTAGAGTAAAAATAGATAAAAACCGAACTAAACTCTAGTATATTCTAAAATTTTATATATATTTATAGTTCGGTTTGATTGGTTTATTACTAATATTTTAAATTTTATTAATAATATTAGTTTCTAAATATATAAAACTCTTAATAAAATTATTTACTACCAAAAAAA
>CATIWO010068424.1:0-16348 GCA_949673435.1 Macaranga tanarius | reverse complement strand
ATTTGATAGATCCTCCAAGGATGCACAAATGTGAGAACTTGCACCGGTATCCAATACCCATGCATTAGATGAGCTCTTAGAACATTTAGAGGCTAATAAATTAGAGAAAGTCTCACTTTCTCTATCCTTGCCCTTTCCTTTTATCTTTAAAGACTTAAGGAACTCAGGACAATTCCTCTTCCAATGTCCTTCACCTTGGCAGTGGAAACACATTCCCTTGCCTTGGTCTTCTCTGACGGTGGCCTTGGGCTTGACAACACTTGCCTTACCCTTATGTTTAGCTATTCCACCCGAGGGTTTGACAACACTTATCTTGCCCTTTCTTATGTCACGTATGATGGTAGCCGGGTTTGTGGGTCTTATGTTATCAAATTCTGTAGAAAGTAACAAGATTGATTAGTTATATGTAATTGCATTCACCATTAGATTTTGTCTTTAATCATAATGGACTCCCACTAACTTGGCGAATCCTACACTTCCAAGTAGGAAACGGAAATCCCTTGTTGGATGGATTTCTAGTGGATAATGGATTTCTTAATGGGCCATTAGTACCCCTCAGGTACACATTGCCATTCTTGGAATATTAGTTCTCATTAAGTGTACAACTCTTGTCTATCACATCTCATGTGAGGCTCCATTCAAAATGTCATAATGAGATGGCAATCTCTACACTTATTTTGTCCTAAGTGTTTTTCAATTTTTGAGAATTTTTTTGGATGTTCATCTTCTACCTTTGTTCAAGTGTTGAACAAAAATGGTGAAGAGTTTTTGTTGGATAAAAACATGAGCACCAACAACAAGAAAAGAAAAACACACAAACCCTTAATTGTTCTTGCTAGGAAGATTAAATTAGAGCAAGCTTTTGTGAGGGTCATTTAAGAGGACTTACTTCTAATTAAATCTATGCAAGAAGGTGATTTGGTAAGAGCTTGGTATTTCAAGCTGGAGGCTATACACTTGGGTGGCTAGAGCATGTGATTCAAGAGTTGAATCATCCATACCAAAGTAGTAGATATACTTGTGGTCTACATCAAACATAAGGAGTTTGGTAAGTTTCTTTAAACTTGGATTCCTTGATGTTGATGGTTTACATGCTTGTATATGCTTGTGTGTTTTATTTTAGCTATATATTAATTTCAAATTAGATCTAGTGGATTGGAATTCTTCATGTGATAAAGAGTTATGCAATGAAATTTTCGAAATTTCACCATGTTGAGCAAACGCTTCCGCCGCGCTCTGTTGCATAGCATGATTCCATCACATAGGTCTGCTCTGCCTTCAATTTTATGTAACTTTCCGAGTGTTTAATGCGTTTTTATTTTGTCCTCTGTTTAATTTCTCAGCAATTCCTTTTACACATTTTGGTAAAAAAAAAAAAAAAAAAACCCCATTATGAAGTTGAAAAATCCAAAATTTATGTTATTACAGAAACTGAAATATGCCACATAATTTTGCACTGATTTTTACTATTTCTTTCAGGTAGACTAATGTAATGTCTAACCTGATGTAAAATTAGATACAAAAATGAAGCTTTTTTAAAAAAAAAATTCTGTAATCTAGCAACGTTGATGATAATTATGCGAAAAATCCGTCCAAGAATAAGAAGAAAGAACTGACCTTTAAAGGGAGAAAGAGAGTGTGCATTTGAATGCTGAGTTGTTGCATCTTTCGTTTTATACTGAAGGAAACTTGTGCAAGTTTTAAGCTGTGTTGAAGGCCTGCAACATACCAGGTTACTAGTGAAAAATAAAACATAAAACAGCAACTGATCAGATTGGCAATCCCACAAAGATAATAGATGTGATTATGAAAGTCATCAGCAAGTGTTTAATAATATGTGTAAGCAGAATAATTATGGGAAAAAGTATTATAATGCTGATTATTATAGATGTTCTGTAAATTATTATGGATTCCTTCACAAATTTTCTTCTTATTCTCTGCTTTAGTTTTTTTCCCTGGTAATAAATATCTTTAAAGAAGACTTAACACAATGATGCATGTGGTATAATACTCCTTAAATCTTTTATACTATTGTTTTCAATAGGTAATGATGATAACTTAATGGTTAATTAAGCCCTCTAACTATAATTCCTGTTATTAACCTTGTTCTTCTTTTTCACTTTTTGGATATAGATCTAGACACAGCTTATCACATGTATCAAAAACCTACGGAAACACATAGGCAATTTGCTGATTTAGTCACATAAAACATGGTCACTCATTAGATTTAGCACTACGCACATTTAAGACATCCTATTGACATGTAAATGAAATTTAGACATAGTTTTTGTTTCAAAAGGTTGATGAGTTAGCAAATTAAGTAGCCCTATATTTGAGCAAGAATCAGCATCTATTAGACTATTACTAGTCTTATGTTAAAACATATGATTGCTTTTAGTTAAACTAATGACATATAATATTCAATTAAATTTAAAAGTTTACTTTTAAACCGATATTATTTAAAAATTTTTAAAATTAATGACATATAATATTCAATTAAATAATCGATTTTAGTTAAACTAATGACATATAATATTCAATTAAATTTAAAGTTTTACTTTTAAACTGAATTTTTTTAAAATTTTAATTAAAATAAATTAAAAATAATAACTTTTATATGACAGTTTTAAACTTTAATTAGTTATTATTATTATTATATATATATATAATAACTAATTAAAGTTTAAAACTGTCATATAAAAGTTATTATTTTTAATATATTTTATATAAATTTTTTATCTTTGCCATAAAAATAATAAGAAGATTATATATTGCTACTAGAATAACTATTCACCTGATTATATCTTAATAATCACCTTTTTTTTTTTTTTAGTTATGAGCAGCTTACCGAGCTCTTCTACTGGACATTCACATGGTGAGGATGTCCTCACACCACCGTCTCTAGTACATACTACACTGACAACACCTTCTGCAGCATCATCCACCGATCCTAGAAGCAGGCTATTGATTAGAGTTCAAAAAAATAAGTAAAGAATTTTTTTTTAATTTTAGCTTATGTATATTTATGTGTGTTTGTTGTGTGTGTATGAAATTGTTGTTTTTAATTTTTAGAGTGTGTGTGACATTAGTTTTTTTTCCAAATTAGTATTATCGAAGTTGTAATAATTTGTTGTCTCAAATTTATTTTTATATGTCTACATTAATCTTTTGTTTCAGGTTTGTACCAGCTAATGGTGGTTTATTTCCTCCTCCATCTCAAGGAATCTCAACTTATATGACTTCAAAATTTAAAGAAAAATAAGAAGCAACTGCATATAGTGGGAAGCATATCTCCCTAGCTCTTAAAGACTTTTATTGGGAGGAGTTTAAGGTCATAATATTTAATATATGTATTATTATGAGAATAAAATAAATTCCAAATGATTCTACAATTACAAGTTTATATTTGAAGGTAGATTTTATAATTAAAAGTTTTGTTATGTTTATAACTTATAATTATTTTATATTGCAGAAAGGTATGCTTGGGACCCTTTAGATGAAGAAGAAATTAAGAGTTGTTGGTGGCAAAATATTAAAGTGCACTATACCAAGCATATCCACGGTTGGAGGCATTCTGAGGATGGCAAGCCTAATTGGGTAACTTAAGAAATTTGGGACAGTTGGCAACAATATTGGAGCACTCCAGAATGGAAAGAGAAAGCTCAAAAAGCTATACAGAATTGCCTAACTGAGACAGCTAGTCCAGGTACCAGTGTGACTAAGCATACATGTGGATCTCGATCTATGGTGGAGCATTTTTTGAAATTGGTAAATTATTAATTACTTAATAATTGAAAAAATTGTATTTGTTAAGTTTTTTTTTATTTTTAATCATCTAGACATTTAATTAGTAACTTATTAATTGTTCTAGACTGAAGAGTTGAAATGTCGGCCCAACAGTTGGGAGCTATTTAGGAAAGTGCACATGAGAAAGGATGGATCTTTTGTAGATGCAAGGTCAAAACAAGTGAATGTAGGTTTATTAAGTTAATTTTATTAATTTTTATTGCATATATAATTGTTCAATTACAAAGTCCTTTACTAACTTGAATAATTTGTTTTATTATAGGATCGCATGGAGGAGTTGGTGTCTTATGCATCTCAGCCTTTAGAGGATGGTTCACAACCTACTGAAGTTGATATAGACGCTCTTTATTTTGAGGCTGTAGGTGGGGAAAAGAAGAGGTGTGTGTATGGTCTAGGCTCACAGGCTCCATTTTTATATCCTACTTCTTTTTACAGTAGTGGGTCCTCATATTCATCACATGCTACTGCTCGAGTTAGGGAAATTGTGTAGCAGGAGCTCGCAGATAAGCAAGCAGAGATGCAGCAGGAGCTTGCAGATAAGCAAGCAAAGATGGATAGAAAGATTGTTGAGCTAACTGCACAAACAGAGCGTCTACAATAGATGGAGGAGCAAATGAGGCGATTCATGGAGCAAATACAGTCTTCTCGAGAGTTTCGTAGATCAGGATCTTCTACACCTTAAGCCGATGATGATGACTTATTTTATGTGTTAAACATTCTTGTACTTAATGTATATGTGTATTAATATGTAGGTTTGATTGACTGTACTTTTATATGTTTTTATTTATACTATTTATTTTAATGAAATGCATTTTTCTTTATTGAATTTAATTTTCCAATAGTTAATTTTATTAAAATGTGTTTATTTTTTAATTTTAAATAATATTAAATTTAATGACAAAATGTATTAATATTGACTATTTAGTGACGAATTAATAGTGACAAATTACTGACGGATATTTTAGTGATGGAACTGTTAGTGATGGAAATTCTGTCACCAAATTTTTATGACATAATTTTTACTGACGGAAATTCCGTCAAAAATCCGTCACTAATGTGAGGAATTTATTTTGAGGCTGTAGGTGGGAAAAAGAAGAGGCGTGTGTATGGTCTAGACTTATAGGCTCCATTTTTATATCTTGCTTCTTTTTACAGTAGTGGGTCCTCATATTCATCACATGCTACTGCTCGAGTTAGGGAGATTGTGCAGCAGGAGCTCGCAGATAAGCAAGCAGAGATGGATAGAAAGATTGTTGAGCTAACTGCACAAACAGAGCGTCTACAACAGATGGAGGAGCAAATGAGGCAATTCATGGAGCAAATACAGTCTTCTCGAGAGTTTCATGGATCAGGATCTTCTTCACCTTAAGCTGATGGTGATGACTTATTTTATGTGTTAAACATTATTGTACTTAATGTATATGTGTATTAATATGTAGGTTTGATTGACTATACTTTTATATGTTTTTATTTATACTATTTATTTTAATGAAATGCATTTTTCTTTATTGAATTTAATTTTCCAACAGTTAATTTTATTAAAATGTGTTTATTTTTTAATTTTAAATAATATTAAATTTGATGACAAAATGTATTAATATTGACTATTTAGTGATGAATTAATAGTGACAAATTACTGACGGATATTTTAGTGATGGAACTGTTAGTGATGAAAATTCTGTCACTAAATTTTTATGGCATAATTTTTACTGACGGAAATTTTATTAAAAATCCGTCACTAATGTGAGGAATAGTGATGAAAAATTTTGTGACGAATTAATGACGGATATTCCATCACAAATTTGTCATTATGTTATGACAGAATAGTTTGATGACAGAACTTTTAGTGACGAAAATTTCTATTAAAAATCTGTCACTAATGAATTGTGATGAATTACTGACGGAACATTTAATGATGGAAATTCTGTCAATAATCCGTCGCAAAATTGTGCTGGAAATGTCCTTTTCCGAACACCCATTTTTTATGAGGAAATGTATTCCGTCATAAATTTCTAACGGAAAATTCATCACAAATCTGTCACTATTGTTTGTGACGGATTCTTTTTTTGTCACTAAAAATAGCGACGGTCAAAATTGTGACGGCGATATTTTCGTCACTAATCCGTCACTAAGCTCAATTTGTGACAGAATAGAGACGAAAATTTCCGTTACTATTTTACTGTTTTCTTTTAGTGATCCTTGGATTCATAAAAATATGGTGGTTCCCTCTATGCTTCATTAATGCTTTAAATATTACAAAAATGGTAAAGTAAGAAAAGTTGTGGCAGATACTAATCTATTCAATGAAGTAGAATTGCACTATGCAAATGCTAAGTTTTACTTTGAAGTGACGATAGATGATGAAGTACAAGTTGAAGATGATTCGAAAGTATTGTCCAATGAAGAACTTAGTAAAAAGGGAAAAGAGCCATTCAACAAAGCTCATTCATCCTCAACAGAAGGTGCCAAGGAGAATAGAAAAACTCAAAAATAATAAATAGCTTCTAAACCTCGACATATTCCAGTGACAAAGAGGGTAGAAAGGCAAGATTCTTTTAGGAGTCAAGGTGAGAATATTGTAAAGGAACTAAAGGATTTGATCCTTCCTATCATAAATCTCATAATGATAAAAGAAACTCAAGAACCTTTGAAAGGGTTTGTAAAACCTCCACAAGGATCGGCTGTGGAATATGGAGATTTTCCCATCAAATGTGTGAATAGCTTTGATCCTAATGCTTACAAGTTGTTAGATAAAGTAGGATTTGGCCAACAACGTGTTACATCATTAATAAAGGGACAAGAAAAATCTTAACAGGATACAAAAAGTGTATTGGATACCAACCTCCAAATCTTTTGCGCCTGAAGATTCACAAAAGCACTTCTAACTACATTGTTGTCGAAGATGAAGCAAACAAGTCTTTTGAGGTTAAATCATCAGTTTTTAATAGATTGGGAGTTCCTTCGAGTTATGTTTCAGTGTTTTATCACATTAGAACATAAAGTAATGATAGTTCCAAAGGCAAGCATATTTTCACAAAAGATAGACTTGGAGTTTTAAAAAGTAAAACATTTAAGAAGACTAAAAAGAAATCTCCTTTGTTGAGTGTACAAAAGGAGATTGAAAGTAAAGTACCATCACGCATGATTTGTCAAAGTAAATGGGTTATTACAACTGGTAAAACACTTAAAGCAATGCAGCAAACAGTGGTAATCACTAGTTCAACGTCCCATCAAGAGAAAGGGGAGGAAATTGACATAATGCGATCATATCACTATAAGTGATGATAATCATGAAGATCCAATGATAGAGGAAGATGCAGAAGAAGCTCCACCAAATTTTAAAGAAGGAAACAAAGCAACAGTTGATGAGTTGAAAGAAATTAACTTAAGAATTGTTGAAGATCCTCGACCAATTTTCTTGAATACAAATTTATCTCAAAAAGAAGCAGATGAATATAAATAACTCATTGTTGAATACAAAGATGTCTTCGCATGGTCATACAAAGAAATGCTTGGATTATATCCAAAGGTGGCAGTTCATCATTTGGCAATCAAAAAAGGGGCAAATGTAATCAAGTAACCTCAAAGGCGCTTTCAACCTGAGTTTATTCCTCAAATTGAAGCTGAAGTCAATAAACTCATTGACAACTTTCATTGAAAAGGTTAAGTATCTGGAATGGATTTTAAATATTATTCTAGTGAGAAAGAAGAATGTCCAAATTTAAGTTTGTGTTGATTTTTGAGATCTTAACAATGCATGCCTTAAAGATGATTTTCCATTTCTTATCACAGAGATCATGATTGATGCTACTACTGGCTATGAAAGATTATATTTTCTTGATGAATCATTAATGTATAACCAAATTCCAATGGCAACAAAAGATGCAAAGGCAACTACTTTTCAAACTCTAAAAGGGATCTATTGCTATAAAGTTATGCCTTTTGGTCTTAAGAACACAGAGGCAATATATCAAAGAGTGATGCAAAAGATTTTTAATGATATGCTCCATAAGACTATTGAATGTTATATAGCTGACTTAGTTGTGAAGTCTAAAAGGGCTAATGGTCATTTACCACCTTAGAAAATATCAACTCAAGATGAATCCACTCAAATGCGCCTTTGGAGTTTCTTCGGGCAACTTTTTAGGGTTTATGATATGACATCGAGGAATTAGCATTGATCAATCAAAAATTGACACTATCCTTAAGATGCCTGAAATAAAAACATCCATAAGCTTAAAAGTTTGCAAGGAAAATTGGCATATATTAGAAGATTTATATCAAGGTGTCAACCTTTCAATCGCTTGATGAAAAAGGATGTTCCTTTCGAATGGGATAAAGCATGTAGCAATGCTTTTAAAAGCATTAAAACATATCTCTTAAGTCCTCATGTTCTTAAATCTCCAATTTTAAGACGGCCTCTCATTCTCTACATATCTGCACAAGAGTGATCATTGGGAGTGTTGCTAGCTCAAAAGAGTAATGAAGGAAAGGAAAATGCACTCTACTATTTTAGTAAAATGTTGAATGGTACAGAGTTAAACTAGTCACCAATTGAGAAGATATGCCTGGCTTGAATGTTTGCAATAAAAAAGTTAAGGCATTATTTGCAAGTTCATTTTATCCATTTAATTTCTCGAGCAGATCTTATTAAATACATCATGTCAAGGCCATTTCTATTAAGGAAATTGGCTAAGTGAGCTCTTTTATTATAAGAATTTGAGATCATTTATGTTTCTCAAAAGGCAGTAAAAGGCCAAGCCCTTACAGATTTTCTCGCTAATCTTCCAATTCCTGATGATTGGAAATTTTTTGAAGATCTTTCAGATGAAGGGGTTTTCTTCATAGAGCTTCCAAGTCCTTTGCAAATGTTTTTTAATAGAGCAGCTATGCATAATAGTGAAGGTGCTGGAGTAGTTTTCGTTAGCCCAGAAGGTGAAGTTATACCCTTTGCATTTAATTTAAAAGAACTTTTCTCTAATAATGCAGCAGAGTATCAAGCTTTGATCTTTGGATTGGAAATGCCAATTAATATGAAGATTCCAAATCTCAAGATTTTTGGAGATTCAAAGTTAATTGCCAATCAACTTCTTATTCTTTATGAAGTAAAGAAAGTGGAACTATTGTCGTATTTTAAATATGCCTCAAAGTTACTCACTCAGTTCGATACCTTCTCAATCAAACATGTTCCACGAAAAGAAAATCGGCAAGCAGATGCTTTAACCAATTTAGCATCAATATTGGCAATATCAGATAGAGAAATCAAAGTCCCTATCTGTCAATGGATGGTAGTTTCATTAACACTTGAAGTTGAAGATGAAGATGAAGTGAATGTTGTCTTTGTCTATGAAAATGATAAGGATGATTAGCATCAATCACTCATTGATTACTTAAAGTATGGAAAATTGCCTGATGATATGTGCCATAAAACTGAAGTTAAAAGGTGAGCTCTTAGATTCATATACTACAAGGGAACTCTTTATAGACGCTCCTTTTATGGCATTTTTCTACGCTGTCTTGGAGAAGAGGAAGCTACTAAAGCATTGTATGAAGCTCATTATAGGATATGCGGAGCTCAACAATCCAGTACAAAACTTCATTTTCAAATTAAAAGGATGGGGTACTATTGGCCTACAATGGTTAAAGATTATATGAACTATGTTAGAAGATGTCAAAAGTGTCAGTTTCATATAAATGCAATACGCCAACCACCGGAGCCACTTCATCCTACTGTTGCAACTTGGCCTTTTGATGCTTAGGGACTCGATGTTATAGGACCTTTTCCAAAAAGCTCAAGCGGTCATCTTTACATTTTAGTTGCAACAGATTATTTTTCTAAATGGACAGAAGCTGTAGCATATAAAGAAATTAAGAAGGAAATTATTATGAACTTTATTCGAACAAATAAAATTTATTATTATGGTGTGCCTCGTTACATCATAACCTATAATGGAAAAGAGTTCTATAATAAAACCATAAATAAGTTGTGCGAACATTTTAGTTTCAAACAATCTTATTCCTCCATGTATAATGCACCTATGAATGGGATAGCTGAAGCATTCACCAAAATGTTAATATTCTTAAAAGGATTATAAGTCGTTCAAAGAAGGACTAGCATAAAAGGATAGGAGAAGCACTGTGGGCTTATCGAACTATATATCGAACACCAACTCAAGCAACTCCATATTCACTTGTTTATAGTGTAGAAGCAATTCTTTTATTAGAACAATAAATTCCCTCTTTAAAAATTTCAATTCAAGAGGGTCTTTTATATGAAGATAATGTTCGTTTGAGACTTCAAGAGCTAGAAGCATTGGATGAGAAACGACTCAAAGCTTAACAGCAATTGGAATGTTATCAGGCTAGACTATCAAGATCATTCAACAAAAAAGTAAGGCCACGATCTTTTCAAGTTAGAGATCCCGTGCTTATGATAAGAATGCCTATCATCATGTCTCGATGTATGGGGAACAAATTCCTTTCAAATTGGGATGGACTATATGTGGTACAAGAAGTCTATTCCAATGGAGCATATAAGATAGTGGACAAATATAGAGTTAGAGTTAGGACTATCAATGGCAAATTTCTCAAACAATATTATGCTTAGCACCCAATGTAGCTCCTGGCCAGCATGAGCTTAAACTATGAATGGCAAGCCTAAAAAAAACCTAAAAAAATTGAACTACGTTATGACTTGATCCTTAAAAAAAAGGGTACCTAGGCAGCTTAGTATTTTGCTAAGTTTAGTCATACCACAATAAAAATATACTTTTCATACAAATTTATGTGCCAAATTCCATCATATAATTAATATGGATAAGTATAAAAAAAAAGAGTTACAATTAAGAGTAACTTTGAAGATTGATTAGAAAAGACAAGAGCGCCGCTAAGTAAATCTCTTCTTACAAATCACGATCTTTAACTCTAAGTAAATCAAAAAGGCATTTGTCAATTTTTTTCATATGGAAATCTTTTGTTAATAATTCTAAAGGGACAAAAGGTTTTCTTTAGTGCACAAGTCTACTTCGAATGATGATGATCTTTCACAGGAGTTTTGAATATCTTACAGGGCCTTGAAACCAAAAGTTGATCTAATAATCAATGATTAATACATGATGATCATCAACTTTACGATAAAGATTATGATAAGCATGGAACAAGTATCTACAGCTGCGAGGAAAGAAAATACCATTCTTATCACGACTTAAAAGCTCTTTAGCCGAAGGAATTACTTCATCATAGAACATGCCAATAGTGGGAAGACCTCTAAGTAAATTCAAATCCCATAAGAAAATTAATTTTTCACCATTGGAAAAATAAAGAGTATTCGTCGAAGGACTCCAATATTCATAAAAGTACCACATGACATTAGGCGATTTGTTATAGATGAAAAAAGAAGCAAATACGACATCATAGATTCAAGCTTTCATAAGTGGTGATTTGTTAATCTTGAGAACATCCTCTAGCTATTCTCGATAGCACTTGGAAAAGGAGAATTCACTATTGGTGGAAAGTGGTGAAGGCCATGTGAGCTCTTTACTTATGATGCATTGCCTAAGTAATGACAAAGTCTTAGTAGACTTTTACAAACAATGAAAAGGTGATTGCAACACTAAGCATTGAGAGTTGATGAATGCATTAGTGAAAAAAATGATGAAGTCATGAGCAACTCTTGATGAATGCCTTAGTAAAAAAATTGATGAAGTCACAAGCAACTCTTGATGAATGCCTTAGTGGAAAAATTGGTGAAGTCACGAGTAACTCTTGATGAATGCCATAGTGAGAAAATTAATGAAGTCATGAGCAAGTCTTGGAAAATGCCTTAGTTGATAAATTGAAGCTATGAGAAACTATAGAAGACCAATTTGAAAGGAATGGAATGTCATCTTTCATGTCTTCAACGATCTTGATGCTATGTTGATTATCAATGTTGGTGCAGTCTTCAAGAACAACCATCTTTTTAACAGTTAAAATTAACTATTCAGATGGATAATAAAGGATGCTCGAAGGCTTTGATATCTTCAAAAATCTTGATTGATCATCAACACTCGTCCAATCTTTAAGGAAAACCATCTTCTTATATAGTTAAAATTTAACTATTTAGATGAGTGTTGTAAGTGGGTCAAGTTAAGTCCTTCAAATCTTCAATAATCTTCATGATTTATTTATTGATCATCAATGTCAATGCAATCTTTAAGGCAAATCATCTTCTTAAGTAGTCAAAATTTAACTATTCAGGTGGATCATAAAAGAGTCTCAAGTTAAGTTCTTCAAATCTTCAATAACCTTCATACCTTGTTGATCAGCATCAATCAAATCTTCAAGGCAAACCATCTTTTTGAATAGTCTATAGTTAAAAATAAAAATTTTTAACGTGACTATTCAAATGGATAGTGAAGGAGGCCTAAATCAAATCTTTCACGTCTTCAATTTTTACGCTTTGTTGATCATCAATGTCTGTGAAATCTTTGAAGCAAACCATCTTTTTGAGTAGTCTAAGGTTAAAAATAATTTTTTTTTAATGTGAATATTCAGATGGATAATGCAAGAGGCTGAAGCCAAGTCCTTCATCTTCGATAATCTTCATTTTTGTTGATCATCAATGATCATACAATCTTCAAAGCGAACTATATAGTTGAATAGTCTATAGTTAAAAATAAAAATTTTTAACGCAACTATTCAAGTTGACGAGGCTGAAGTGAAGCAGTTAAAATCTTTAAATTTTTTATTATTTTAATAATAAAAAAAAGGAAGCTTTAAAATGGCTTAACGATAGAAGAGTGGAGTATAATGTACAATTTTCAGAACCTTGGCAGATTATACCTCTAAGATTCGCTGAAGGATTTGACATATGTAGAGTCATCAAAAGTAAAAGGGGCCTCCTTGATATTTGAAGTAGACTTCCTAAGCTTTTCAAATTTAGCTTACACATCAAAATCTGAGTTCGTTTAGGTACGCAAATCTTGAGACAAAGTTAAAAGATGTAGATTCATTATTGTTTGTGCAGCTTTCAGTAATTGAGACATATCTCGAGCTATAGAGATCCGATTGAGATAATTCAATATGCTATAGAAAGCTAAAATCTATAGATACAACTTTTATGAAGGGCTCTATTATGAATTTAAAGAAAATCTATGTTGAAATTATACTTTAAATTGCTGCACGAATTTGAGGATACATATTCATCACTATTGGAGTAGTTTTAAATAATCATGACATATCTTGAGCTACATAGATCCGATTGAGATGATTCAAGATGTTGTGGAAAGTTAAGATCCATGGCTATAACTTTTATGAAGATTTAAGTTCTGAATTCAAAGATAATCTGTGTTGAAATTACACTTCAAATTGCTGTGCGAATATGAAGATGCAGATTCGTCATTGTTAGAGCAGCTTTCAATAATTGGGCTATATCTTGAGCTATAGGGATCCAATTGAGATGATTCAAGATTTTGTGGAAATTAAGATCTGTGACTACAATTTCCTTGAAGACCTCAATTTCAAATTCGAACTCATTCAATGTTGAAATTATACTTGAAATTGTTGTATAAAGTTTCATAAAAAAAAAAATTGACAAGTACAAGTAAAAAAAAAGAGACTTCAAAAAAAAAGCTTATGTTGTAAGTTCTACATGAGACAATATGAAGAATTGATAGAGAGAGCATGGAAAAAAAAAATCAACTCATACCTTGAGTTTTGCAAAATTTGAGCAAGCCAAAAAATCTTAATTGATTTATATGCCTTGGCAACATTTCAAGGTACCTATATATAGAGATTAAAACCTCAAAATGTACATCATATTAAATATTAAAATTCAAATCTTATTATGATTAAGTTTTTTTCAAGTTTAAAATTAAAAGTTTCTCTAATCCTAATCAAATTTAGGTTAGACATTCGAGTCCAAATTATATTAGGATAAAAATTTTTAAGTCCTATTATGATTGAATTGGGATTATAAATTTCTCAAATCCTAATTAATTTGGATTTAAAAGTTTAAGTTCAAATTGTATTAGGATAAAAAGTTTTCAAATCCTAATATTATTTGGATTAATTTTTTTTTAAGTTTTCAAATGCCAATGAATTTATTTTTAAGTTCTAAATATTTTCTTACTCTTTAAATTTTTCGAGACAAGTTCACTTCATCAAATTATGTGAACAAGTTTCGAGGAAGCATTTATAGACATTTAAATTTTCATAAATTATTTTTAGATAAATAAAATTTTTTGGTTTATTAAATAATTTAATTGGGCTAATTATATATTTTAGTCTAATAAAATTATAAAAATTTTTGGACCAATCAAATATTTTGGTTTATTATCTTAATTAAATTATTTTAATGACCAATCAAATTATTTCAAATATGTCATTAAGATAATGATAAATATATAATAATTAAAAATAGTGATGTGACAAATTACATCAAAGGTAGTTAAAATCAATTTTACCACTAGAGTTATGAAATTTCATAATATCTATACTACCTCTATAAGATGCCTATAAATAGTGGTGTCTCCCATGCTTCAAATTATATATAACATAAGCATTAAACCTCTGTCCAAATTACAACTCAAATTCTCTACAAGATCATCAAAGTGATTTTCAAATTCCTATAAGATCATCAAGGTGTTCTTCAAGTTCTAAAAGATCATCAAGATATTCTTCATCAAAACTCTTCATCAACTTTATAATTGATTCAAAATCAAACTACAAAGCCCTTAATGCTACAAAGCCCTTGAATCACGTGGTTGTTGCAAAATTCGAATTAGAGGATCCATATTCTTTATAATGATAATATCATTAGAGATTGTACTTCACTTTTCTCAAAATTCAATAAAATTCTCAATTTGTTCCTAAATTTTTTTGTGTGATTTTTCATACATGAAATTTGTGTGTACAGACATCAAATCAATTCTTTGACAAAACATTTGAGCGTCAAATATGTTAGAATTTTTTATTTGTAAATGTTATGTAACCATACCGTTTAATCGAATATAAATATCTGAAGCTTTTAGGGGGGACTCTTAATAATCAACGAAGAGAATTGGATTCGCGAGATAGACTCATAAAACCAAATTTATGCTTATTGCCTAAGAAAACACTTCAATAGTTCGAATTTTATTTAATTGCAAAGACCTGTTTGATTAGGATAAGGTTATCAACTAAAATTTGAATTCAAATAGGTATGTCTTTCATATTACTATATAAGCAAAGTTGTATCCTTATAATTCATTTATTATATTTAACAATTTTTCTCTGACTTAAATATAGAAGAATCTGTGGATCAAAGATTTTAAGCTCACCATAGGTTTTCCTTATATTTACATGTTTTTGTGAAAGTGACAGCATTTTATCAATACATAACATGTAAGAAAGAAATTTTTTTTAAAAGTTTATAAACCACTGTGAATTATTATTAATTATTTTGAACTCTTCTTGTTCATTTATATATAAGTAATTTTACAAATTTCAAATAATTTAAATATCAATCGCTCAAAATACAAAAGTTACAATAATCCGCCACATAAATTCAATCCGGTTTTTTACTTTTATATCGAATTTGAAGAATTTGAACTCATTATATTTTTCTTTTTGGTTTCTTGTTATGAGGAGCTCTGGTGCTCTAATGTGGGGTCTTAGCTGTGGGTCTGGTGCTGTATTTACAAATTTATAGTGTGAATTGTATACAAATATGTAGGGTGTGCATGGGTTCCGAACTGACTGAACCGAAAATCGAACCGACTCTATTTGGTTCGATTTGTTTTTTAGAATTTTTGAAATTTTTGAACCGAATCGAACCGAAATTTGATTCGGTTCGGTTAGGTTTTATGTATAAAAATTTTGGTTAACCAAATTAACCGAACTTTTATTTTTTATTTTTATATTTTTAAATATTTTTTAAAAAATATATACTAATTTAATATAAAAATATAAAAATAATATATATTTTTAAAATTTTTAGTTTGGTTCGGTCAGTTTGGTTTTTCACACATAATTTTTGATTTTTTTATAACCGACTGAACCGAACCAAAATTTAATTCAGTTTAATTTTAAATTATTTTGATCCGGTTAGTTCGGTTCGACCAAAATATTAACCGAACCGACCGAATGAACACTCTACAAATATGTGGTCAAACGAGACAGAGACGATGAAAAACAAAAAGCGATATCCACCATTTTAAAAACAATGAATTATTTAAAAGTCAAAGGACAAAATAAATATGAATTGAAAAGACTACCACTCCTGGTGAAATTAAGGAGCAAAGTGGAAGTTTCCCCTGGACCTTTAAGGGTGTGTTAGGCATTGCTTTTTTTAGAGAAAAAAGCTGGTTTGGGATCAAAATTACTTTTTCGAAAATGTTTGGTTAAGGACAAAATTGTTTTTTGAAGAGTCAAAACTCTATTTTGAAAAAAGCAGGTAAATGGTGCTTTTTGAAAAAAGCTGGTTAGAAAAAGCAGTTTTTTATTTTTATCTCAAAAATACCCTTATTAAATTCTTTGAATTACAATAATACCACTATATAATATTCTTTTATTTTTCTCA
>CATIWO010068405.1:0-12632 GCA_949673435.1 Macaranga tanarius | reverse complement strand
AATATCATTGTCATTAGTGTTGTAATGTTTCATTTCACTTTTGAAAGAATGTAAGCAAGCATATGTATCATCAAATTGACATAAATATTCATTCATTCAACCGCCTATTGGGGTTTTAAAGATGGTATTACTCGTTAATAGGGGTGTAACTGAACCGAGCTGCTAGCGAGTGGTTCGGTATTCAACTCGTTAAAATCTCGTTCGAGCTCGTATATTGAAACTCGTTTAATAAACGAGCCGAACTCAAATTATGCAAAGCTCGGCTCGTGAATAAGAGCTCGCGAGCCGACTTGTAATTTTAATGTATTAATAATTTAATTTTAGATATACAATATATAAATTTTTATTCATTTAAATATTTTAAAAATATATTATTACAAAAAATCATAATTTTATAATAAATTATTTAGTTAAATTATTTAGTAAAATAATTTATTTTAAATTATTTTAATGAATAATTTAAATTAATATATTGTATTTTTAGAAATTTTTTTAGGTTGTTTAGGCTCGTGAACAACTCACGAACATTTAACAGCATAATGAGCTCGGCTCGAGCTCGACTCGTTTATAAATAAACTAAATCTGAACTAGCCAAAATTTGGTTCGGCTCGTTTACACCCTACTCGTTAATTAATAACTGTAAGTTTTATTCTATACATCCATTTTTGTCAAATTTGGATTTGGAATGGAGAAGGATAAGATGTCTATGTTGTGATCAAAATGTTACACCTAACACAACCCTTACGAGTCGTCAACAACATGATTATCTCGCCAAAGAGATGGAGCTGTTGCATGAATGCCCAGATCGAACAACCCCACCACCACATGCAAAACTCCACAGGGACATTATAATGACTCTTTGTACTTTACCAATTTCAACTCTGCCAACCACCCCCTACCTTGTCCTTTGTCCATCTCAATGCTCTATGCTTCGCTCTCCATCCCTTCTTCATATTTTCATCTAATAAAAAATAATCACTAATGAATATTTACCGTCATATCTAAGTCAAACTTATTAATCAAAATTCACTAAACTCTAAATAACAGTAATTTAAACCCAAAAGGGCCGTTGATGAAATCATGAAACTTCATCAATGAAATTGTATTAGATTTGAGAATGTGTCACCAGTACCTTAAAAACCCTTCTGGAACATTTTTAAGTGGAAACTCATTGCATTCTTTAGGTCATTGTCCATACAGCGCAATAATGACTAGAAGTTCTCTAACTTGTGTTTTCATTTCTTGAGTGGAACATAAATCCTGACAATTTAGGATTCTACAAAATTTTCCAACGCATACCAACCATTTAGGTGGAATTTCAACATCTGTAGGATTGGCAATTGAAAAAAAAAAAAAGGCTTCAGGAGTTTTCCGCCTTTGTCTTTTTCCGTAGTGGACATCATTTCAGTCCAAAAATTTCAACAACTGCATGTCTCAAGATTTTTATATTACTACGTTATAAGGATTTTTTTTTTAAACAATACGTTATAAGGATTTGTGAAGAGGAAAATGGTATCATCCTTGTATCCCCATATCTTCGAGACGTGAACATGAAAAATTAGTTTAAGATATATGTGCATTACATTTACATGTTAATGTAAGATTGAAGCAAAAGTTTGAGTGAACATTTGATGCCAATGTGAACTGTAATGGATGCAATTGCTTCATCGCGAAAGAATTTCAAATGAAAAGACTCAAAATCTAAAAACCAGTACTCACCGGCAACAACTTCAGCACAAAATTCAACATCAGCGCACACAGTTAACTAAACTATGTATGAGAATCCAATTCAGGACAAAAAGTAATGTTATAAGTTATGGAGAAAAGAGAAAGTAACATTAAACCACACACAATTTGCCAAAGGAATGCTCAAGAAAGACAAGCTTGAAAAAAAAAAAAAGTTTAAAAAGGGCAGTTCTTTTCTTCCTGATTACCTTGGGACAATAATATCTTCTTTGGTAGCTGCCAAATTAAAACATCATATTATATGGTCTTTCGTGATTCTAAAGGTACTTCTAGTCTTTAATGAATTCAAAGGTACAAACAGACTGTTAACATAAACTTTTAGGGATATTCAAGCATGTTTATTAAGCAATGATTCTGACCAAAAAGAAAAAGCTTAGTTGATGCACCAATAACCATAGCCAGTACCTTAATATATTGAATAAAACATAGTGCATCCTAGCAAGACTTATGGCTTCACATACTGTGATGTCAAAACTTTGAAGTTAAAAGTAATGGATTTGGGAACATAAGTTTGGATACAGACAAGATAGCTTCAAAGTTGAATAGTCATCCATTTTCTGAGAAAAGTTGAAGTAGAATACTGTGAAGCCTTGAAGATTTTCGTAGTAGTATGTGCTCACCTTATCCTGTTCAATATAACCATTAACTAGCCATGAGCATTTGGACATTATAACAAACCACCACAGTTGTTAAAAAGAATTTGCGCAGATCTCAACTCCCAAGTTCCAATGCCATCCTTGTTGATTTGAGTAAAAACTAAAGAATGTTTACCTATTCAGAAGACATGGAATTCAACATTTTCAGATACCATGAAGTCGCAAACATACAGTTATATCAGAACTTCCATCGAGAAGTTCAGTTATTGATAGAAATTCAATGGCCATATACAATTGAAAAACATGCACAAATATAATTTCCCTTATAGCTTGAGCACAAATGAAGTCCCTTCTAGTGCTCTTTGCCCTCCTAATATCCATGACAAATGATACTGTGAATGAGTTATTGGAAGTTTTTATACAACCTTTTAAGCCTTAACAATAATATTTTTTACCCTCCGCAGGAAAATGGAAGACTGTGCATCAACTTTCAATGACAACAATTTATAGTTCAAAATAGATTTTAACAAAACTTTGATAAAAGTGCACCAAGAGTCAAGACCTAGAAGTAGACCCAATGATGAGAAAGAGAGCTCTAAAAGACTAAAACTGCATAAATAAATTGGGAAATTACAATTATGAACGAAAACATAACAAGTAGAGGATAAGGTGCACAGGAATTTCAGAACAGGAAATTAGACTGGACATGATGGCTTAATAAGGGCCTGATCCAGAAGAAATTGATGTGCCCGATTTTTATCATTGGAATTAAAATCACAGCTCCAAGCCATGCACAAACCAGAAAAAAAAAAAAAAAAAAAATCTAATTCTTTGATGCACTTTTTATCTGATAGATCAGATAAACATAATAGGAAGGGCATCAAAAACCATTGTATAATTGGCAATCATGCTAGTGGATTCAAGGAAAATGAAGCTGGTAGACAAAGCAAATGAACTCCATCGCAGGAAGAAAAAAGTATACAACAATAATTAAAGTAAAAATGTAGCATGAAATGATAGACAATTTGGTCAGACCTGTATCATAAGTATGTACATTCAATGGTCTTGCAAGATCACTCAGAAAAGAAGAACAAAAAGGTAGCAGTAATTAGATGGCATAAAAGGCATGCCAAAAATATTTTTTCCAGGATCAGACTTAAGAACATTTACCTATAAAATTGCAAATTGAAGTGAACTAAGATTAAATAAAACTTCATTCCCTCCAAGAATTTCTGTTTCAACTGTCATTGGTGGTGTCTACATGCTCCACTCCAGAGTTCAATTCAGTTGAAGTATCATCGGATTGTGGAGCCTCTTCTCTTGGTTGTCTCACAAATTGTCTGCTACGTGCCACTCGAATTGGCCTTCCCATAAACACCTACAGGTTAACAACTTCTCAATGCATCAGTTCTTCATTTCAACTGGTATAGCAAGACATTAATAAAGAAGCCTTAACATTTGAAATAGTTTAGCATGATTACAGGCAAAGGATTACCTTATCTGCAAAAGTAGAAAGAGCAGCATCAGCTTCTTTTTTAGTTTTGAAAGCAACAAATCCATAGCCAGAAGGCTTTCTAGGCTTATCATGATTATGATATACAATTTCAGCTGAAACAATATCAGCACCTTCAGATATAAAGAATTCTTTAAGATCTTTCGAATTAGCTTCATAAGGCAAATTCGCTACAAACAAGTTGAATGTTGACACTGGCTTGGGTGCTGGTGGTGGTGGTAAAGGTTTTTTCTTTTTAGTCTTAGCATAATCCATCCTTAAAGTACGTCCCTCAAATTCCTAAGCAAAAGAAAATTTTCATAAAATTGCAAATTAGTTGAACTCGAAAACTAACAAAGTAGACTCAATGTAAACACCTAAACAATTATGTCCAGAATTGAAGAGAAATGCGCTTACAGAAGAATCAAGATTTTGAATTGCAGCAGCAGCCTCCCCAGGAGAACCCATAGTGACAAAGGCCAATCCTCTGTTTCTGAGCTTGTTATACATAGAAAGCTAGACCATAAAAGCCAAAAACAAAAAACACCCTTATCAAGAAAACACACAAAAACCACCACCCATATGCAAGAATCAGAAACCAACATTACAAAACAAAGGAAAATTAAATAAAGAAAGAAAAGAACCTCAACGTCCACAACAGTTCCAAATTTCTCAAACAAAGCGCGAATATCTTCAGGTGTACAGCTCCAAGGAATATTGGAAGCAAGCACTCTGATAGTTGAAAATTCTTCTTCTTGTTCTCCTCCTTCCTCAGTCTTTGCTCCAACTTCTGATTGAGATTCAAGAACTGGGTCTTGAGTTGCAGAGGAAGAGAAATGAGCAATAAAGTGGCTAAATTTGTAAGTTTTAATTGGATTTTTACGAGAACAAGAAATGGGCAAAGAGAAGGAAAGAGAGAAATTGCTGTTGTTAGATTGGTTAAGGGGATTGTGCAAAGGAGACAAATGTGTTGTTCTATGGAACGACTGATGATGATGGTGTTCAGCAGAGAGGTATGGAGTTGGTGAAGAACAAGGAAGACGAAGTGAAGCCATTAGAGTGAGTGAGCGTGCAAATAGAGACCACCACTTCTGTTACTTCTTCTAAGAACGTTGATATGTACAAATTTGGATAAGGGGAAGATATTTTATTTTTATAAGTTTAAGGTTGCCATGGAATGATGTCGTTTTAACCTAAACGACTAACGACCATTGTTTTGCTTGTTTTCCTTTATTTAATTGTCTTTTAATTCCAAGTTGCTCCACTGGTGAATATTTTATGGGAATTGGGATAATAAATTACCCATCAGGTTGAGTTATGAGTGAAATTAACTGATATGGCACATTGGACAGAAAGTGTAGCCAGTTAGACCAGGCTGGTAAACTGCAGCACTTGAAAAAATAGCACATGATTGATCAAGCAAATTGGCTTTTGAGTGTGAGATCTAACTCCGTAACATAACATTGTACTCACGAGATCAAGAAATGAGGGGACAGAACCCTCGATCCATTTAAGAATCAATTAGTTGAGTTTAGAGTTCTACATGTATTGAGCTTGAAGAGCTTGAAGAAAAGCTACATTCCCAGCAGTAACCATCATATAAGGAATTACCCACAGGTAATAAGAAGAAATTGGGCAAATACAGTAATCAGCTGTCACTTTTTATGCATTCTGCATTCAGGTGAGTTTTGTCGCAAAGGTGATAGTGGCTGTCTCATCGACTCAGAATCAAACTTCATTTCTATTGGACTGCTCATCCTCGGACTTGACTTTCGCTTGTTTCCCTATATATTCAAGCAAATTGCACTACTCAGTGACACATAATCAAAAGGCCTCCATGCCCATTAAAGCATAAACACACGTGCACCTGCAGATATATGTAAACGCCCGTACATCTTATTATATCAATGGACAGATGCATACAAATGCAAGCGCAGATGTGCACAAACAAGAGCAAGACTATACACATTCAAAAAGCATGGTCAATTATTTTTCACCTAATTATTCATTTATTTTAATCATTAGTCATTACCTTGCTAGATGCACTGCTGGTATGTTTTCCACCAGAACCATCAAGGTTATGTTCTCGGTGGTGTTGCTTCAATAATTTTTTGTTCTCCGCGTCCAATATGTTGTTCTCTTGAAATAACAACTTCACCTGGCATGTGTTATGTTTAAGATATGACCAAGGATATATAAAACCTAAACATAAAGTAGTTTTGCTAGTCTCTCACCTCTTCTTCAGCTCTGGTAAGGTTGACCTTCAGATGTTCCTTATCTTTCTGAAGTGCCTTCACTTTAGAAATCAAAGTTAAAACTCTCTTAGTTGATGGCCTCAAGCTGTCAAGAAAGATACAGATAAGGTTCAAGAATGAACCAAATGAGATTGCAACCATGACAAAGGCAACAGTAAAATATGCCGCAAATTATGGCATTCCTAAGTTGTGGCGCACTAGGAACCCAAAATCTATCATTGGTGGATCCTCTTACCTATTCCACATTATCAGCAACTTTTGACAAGACTCATTTCCACCACTGGCCTCCACAAATGTACGGCCCAATTCAACTTCATCATTACTGACCAATGTAGATAAAATGGACTCAAGTAAATTCTGTTCCATATCTGTGGTCGTAGTAGCAGACGAATTACCCTATAACACAACATAAAGTTATGCATGAGTCACTCTTTAACAACCAAATAAGTAAGCTGGACAAATATAATCTAGTCAAACTATCTCCCACTTCATTTAATAGGCAAAAAACTTTTTTCTTTTTTTTTTTTTTTTTTGTAACAAAATAACTATCCATTGATCAAGAATACCAAATAACACTGCCAAGAAGAGCAACATGCAACATTGCTTCAAGCCATGTTCCTATAACTACAACTACCTTTACTAAAGCAGCCATTCATGAAAGTTGAAACACTATCCCTAAGCAGCCCTCAAT
The DNA here is from genome assembly GCA_949673435.1 of Macaranga tanarius. Lineage (NCBI taxonomy): Eukaryota > Viridiplantae > Streptophyta > Magnoliopsida > Malpighiales > Euphorbiaceae > Macaranga > Macaranga tanarius. The sequence goes on along the minus strand of CATIWO010068405.1, from coordinate 5,852 downwards.
CTCACAAGGATTCTGAATATCACCACACTCCACACACAACCAAGGAAATACCAAACTTTTATCAGCAAAAAATATGAAGACATTGATGTTTCACATATAAACTCAATTGCAATGCCTACTGTCGTACGAAAAATAACAAGATATCAATCTTTCAGATAATTCAGCAGAACAATAAATAAGTTCTAATTCTACTTTACAGATAAATACAAGCCACAATATGCATCTATCAAATTCAAAATAATAATTTGAAGCATAATATCTAAACCTCACACTTTACACATTCTGTTAGCCTAACCTAGTATACAATCACATTCACATCTATCATATTCATAGAGCTTTTTCCTTCAACTGTGATGCATTCTCCCAAAGTTCACAGAAAAAATCTAATTTTCACAATCACAAATGAATTGAAAAAAAAAAAAATGAAAGGACAATGTAGTTACCACTTTTGTCTCATATTCATGCTTGTAGAACTCCAATTCCCGACACAACTTCCCCAACATTTCCTCCATCTCACCAACCTTAAACTCAGCCTCTTTCGCTCTCTCATCAGCCTCATTTCCAAAATCCATTAAAGCCTCTCTATCACGGTCATAAAGCGAACACTCTTTCTCCAATTTATTACACTGACTAACCAAATTAGCACACTCTGCCGCCAATCTCTGATTCTCCTCCACAAACTTCTTCACCGCCAGCGCATTCATACTCGCTTCAGCCTATCACAAAACACACAAACACGCACAAAAAAATTAATCACACCATCACTCGCTACATACAAAAAAAAAAAAACGAGAATTTACGTATGTACGGACCTTAGCTCGGTGAATGAGTTGATCTTGACAACGCAATTTCTCAAGAACAAGAAGGTACTGATCGCGCAACCGGCGCTGAGCCTCCTCAGAGGCGCGAAGCTTTAATTGAAGAGTTTGGGTAGAGATTGGGAGGCCTAAAGAGTCATTGATTGTTTCTTTTATGTAACCTTCGATTTCTTGAGGAAGATCCATCGCCATTACTGATCAAGAGAACCTTTCCCAAGAAACGAACAGAAACCCTAGAATTCTGATACTAAAAAGAGTGAAATGTGTAAAAAAAACGAATTGAAAAAATAAAACCCTAATCTAAATGAATTGGCGATTATTAATTTGATTTGGAGAAATGTGATTTTGCTGCGATTAGGGTTTTTGGTAAATTTAATTTGTGTTTTTATCTTTGGAATTTGGGTGTTGAAGTTGAAAGAAGAGAGGTAGCCGTTAGAGGGGCGTCGTTCTATTGAAAATAATGTTATTAATTACGTGGCAAGATCGTAGTTTTCATAAACTCAAAGGCGGTTCTTGTGGTACGTTAGATTAAGAAAGCTGGACCTGCTGCTTGGTTTTTCTCCACCCGGCCCACCGGCCTGGTACATTTTCAAATTTATACAGCGCATATTTTCATTGCAATGTAGTTTTTTTTTTTTTTTTTTACCAACCATTAAATGTAGATTTATGATATTTATTTTAAATAATTTATGCTTAACTAATAAAAATATTTAAAATATTAGCTAATTAAAATATAATCTATATACATTGATGAATAAAATAAAATAAGAGTATAATAAAAAATATCAAAATAAAATCTCATTATTTAAAATTTTTTATAATTATTCTCCAATTGCGCTGACATAATTTTTTTAATTTAAAACTCAACGATTCATATACTTTATTCAATAGTTTTAATTAGTCGTAAATCGGTTCTCTAGTTTTTAAATAAGTTCAAATATAGAAATATCAGTATAATTTTCATGATGGCAAAAAATATTTAAAATTTATAAAGAGTAGAAATTTCATAAAAAAATTTTAAAAATTTTACAAATCAATTAAATATAAAAAATAAAATAAAATAAAAAAAAGAATAATAAGAGACCACCATTGATCTAAAAGATAATCAATGATGGTCGAAACTGAAAATTGAAAAAAAAAAAAGAGGAAAGAGCGAAAAAAAATGCAGTTAGGTTGTTTTTTTAATTATGAATCTAATAGTTGGATATAATATATTTGAAGTATAGACAATCAGCATAATATTCTCATTCTAGTGCAATATATTTAAGTAATAAACAATTTGCTTAAAAGTAATTCATGAACTTGTCATATCAACAAGGAACAAATTAAAATTTTGTATTGCTTATAAAAAATTAATGAGATTGATTATGTATTTGAATCATGTAGTTTAAAAATGTATGTTTTGATATTTTTTAGTTCATAGCTTAAAACGTAGAAGTCTTGAGAATTAGAGGAATAAAATCTTGATTAAAAAAATTAATTGAACATTTACTATTCTGATATAGCTGATGATACATTACAAAGTCAAATTAGAGATAAATTACAAAGTCAGATTAGTAGATTGATGCAAAAGTTATCTAATGTTGATCCTTTGCTTCTTTGGTTCTCTCATTAGCTTGATCAATGACCGTTTCAATCAAAGACTCTGCCTCTTTCTCAACTTCTTCTACCTGCATTTTTATTCAAATCAGAATTCATATTTACCAAAAATAAAATAATATTTTATTGGCTAAATTTCACTTGATATATCAAGAAAACTACATTTTGCACATATTCAGATATTGAACATATAAAAAAAATCAATTCATGCACATATTTTCAAGCGTGGTGATACATATCACAAGCCGCGATATATAGTGGAACTAAAATAATGCTTTTTTTTTTTCCATTTTTGCCTTTATAATTTTTTCGTGGTGCATAAAAATGGGGAAGTAAAAAAATATTTTCATGGGTGTGATAAAACTGTACACGTTGCATCCCACGACATAAACCATATCTCTATTTTTAAATAAATATAAAATTTATTTGTAATAATTGAAAATTGTAAGCACAATGATCAGCATCTTACTGGGGGATCGGAGAGAGCTGAGAGCAACCCTCAGTGCTTCATGAGAAAACCAAATTAATTTTTGATTAAAGACTAAAAAAAAGCAAGTGGGGCAGGTTTTTCTAATAATTTATTCTTCAAAGAAAACTGGAGTGGTTTATCTTAAAGAAGCATGTGACAAAGTCAGATTATGAGTTGCTTAAGAAATGAGACTTGAGAATCAGGAAATCTAGCTAGGTGATGGTCAAGATCAGGAAACAACCGGGATCCTGTTTCAATGCCATCATCCAATAATTAATAATAATTTTAACAAGATTTAAACCTTAAATTTTAAAGAAAAGGTTAATGCTGAGCTAATTGAGGGTAACTAGTCCCGTGTGAGATTAGCTAAAAGAAAGTTAAACAAAGATGGCTACGATTGGCAGATGATTTGCGCAGGGCATGCACATCCTTGACCATTCAATGAGAATATTGTAATAAAAGTAAGGTATTAGGTAGAAACTAAGTACAAACCTTATCAAGAACGTCCCCAGCCATATGAGCATCCTTGGCTGTTTCTTTGGCAACAGTTTCAACAAACATTGCAGTTTTTTTGAGCTTTCCACCTTCAGGTAGATGATCAGCAACCTCTTCTGCTACCTTCTCCACTTCCTCAGCTACCTTTTCTACGATATCAGTTAATTCTTCTGCTGTTTCCACAACTGATTCAACTCTATCTGCTTATATCAAAATTTCAAAGCCAATTTAATTAGTGCTTATTAACAACTCGATCCATTATGTTTTTTGGTTGCTACCGTAAAAATATTCAGAAATTAGCACTCCATTATCTTTTTGAGCAATTTTTAAAGGCGCATCCCCCAATGCATTCAGAGAAATATTATTTCTTTTAGGCCCCAAAAATCGAATTCAAATCGTTAAAAAGAGGAGCAAATTCACTCAACCACTTGAACTATTCTTGAAAGTAACACAGACAGCTCATTGATAAATATACTAAGACCAAAAAAATTATTAGGAGCTTACTTAATCCGTACCTTTTAACTTGAGTAATGGCCACCATTTGTTTCTCCAAAAGGGTAGAATCACAGTTATTATCATTCCAACAATCCACACTTTCCTGCTAGTACATCAACATATCTACAACATTTTACTGCACTATCTATGTAAAAAGAAAACAATAGGACTGATATGATATAGTATTAAATGGGAAAAGTCAACTTAGTTACCAAGAGCCAGGAGAAGAAGGATCAGAAGGAAGAGCAGGTCCTGGTTCAACCCCATTGTACACAGTCATGACCCTACATCATTAAATTAGCATAAGAACTTAGAGCTACGAACTGCTAGCTGCAAGATTAATAGTATCCAACAAAGTTGATCAAAATAAGCATATATACACGTGCCTTTTATTGCTTGCCTGGTGCAGTTCCAAGCTGGTGTTGAATATGTTCAATCTCTGATTCCCCAGCAACTGGGACTTATTGTGCTTGTGTTGTGAAGCTGACAACAGAAACCTGGAATAAGGACTAGAAAGTTGAAATCTCTGATGGGTATTAATACAAAGGATAGAATAGCTGCAGGGAGTAATTGATCTTGCTGTCAACATAATTGCTACTATATATACGTTGATCTTTATTTGTGAAGCAAATTTTTTGGTCGCTCAATCTACTGCAATTACAAAAATTAATCTCACAATCAATCGGAAGTTGTTCCTTTCAAGAGATGTAAAGTTGTTATAGAATGTGCTTGGAAGGGAAGATAGAAAATATAGATGGTACTTATATATATGGCTTGTGTTGAAATGGTTGAACAAAATATTTTATGTATATCGATGTTGCCACTTGCTAGAGACATGGCTGTAGTGGGTAAGGAATCAAATTAATATTATGAATTCCAACGTTAATCCTTCTTTTCTGCACGTTGTTTAATGCTTTTGAATCTATGCTAGCTTTCCATGAAATTCCTAGATAGCTTCTTGTATCGTTATTATTATTTTAATCAATCTTTTTGATTTGTTGAAAAGTAAACCAAGTTAATTCAAGTCCTTCGAGTTCACACGATGTGTCGTATTGATCAGTTTGCTTATGTGGTCTTGACACAGTCATCAATGGAAATGAGATAATAAGAAGAGAAAAGAGAATTTTTATGGCCGGTGCATATTATAAATCCATATATGTAAATATAGTGGAATTGTTTTGATAATTATATCCAGTATCTGTTAGTCATATTGTATCAGGTGGATCTCACAAGATATAATTTTTTCATCACCTGTTTTTTCTAAGATTCGAATTCGAGCTTATCATAGATTAGTCAGTCTATGTTAAAAAATTTTAGAAAGAGAAATATCTAATTGACTTGTTGGCATGACCAATACTAATTCCTTGACACAAACACTCTACCTGGACAATTGTTCACATGCAGTTCCTAATTCAAGAGTTTTGATTAGCAATTGGTACTGAATTCTGAACAACTCATTTGCAGATGTTAGGCCAACGCTAGTGATGTTCTATATCAACTTTAAACAATTAAGCCTCATTCAAAGAAGTGCCTCATTTTATGAGAATTGAATGGCTAATATTATCCCGCATAGGCACTTTCCTCATGAAGAAAATATATATTACTTCAATATATTGCGTGTCAAATTGAAGCACTCCCTATCTTTGACATTAATTTTCCAATGCAGGAAAACTTGATAATTAAGACCCAAAATTTCAACTTTAATTAAAGTGTCATATATGGATAAGTAAAACTATGGGTGGTGGAGGTTTTTGTGCATCACCATGCATGTAATGTAAATTAACTTTGCTGCTGCATGCTATTTCCCTGCTTATGTTTTAAACCATGTACGGAGTCTTTTATTTTCTTGATGCATGATGCTTTGTAAGAGATTTGCAAAACAGTAAGATCTTGTTTCCTCGGCACTAATGCCATACATAGAGAAAGCAAGAGTTGGAGATACAAGATTAAAAGTGACTTGACCAGGATATGCCCCA
>CATIWO010068388.1:0-11686 GCA_949673435.1 Macaranga tanarius | reverse complement strand
CAAATCTTACATCACAAGTTTGATCCACCCATCATATGAGTATCCACATGTCTATTTTGATATCTCATATCAAGTAGCATGAGACTTACTACATCCCACTATCGATGTCACATACCGATCAAGGAAAATAGACAGAGGTGAAAGTTTAGGGATTAATACTACTCTTACATTAATCCAACGACTATGAACATTTATAATATATGTACCAAATGAGTTTGTCACTCAAATTATTAACTCTTGATAATAAACTCATTCAACATAATACTAGAGGGTAAATATTCAAATAAATTTAACACTTAATTTAAATGAATATTTTATTACCATAGAGATAAAAGTACAATGTCAACATACAAGAATAGCCCTAGGGCACATATATACTAACAAAAACAATAAAAAATAACTAGAAAATAATATAAGATTAACCAATAAAAAATTCATAATATTTGAAGAAATAAAAAAATTAAAAAAAGTAAAAATAGACTCAAAACAACTTGAAAACAACCTTCAGCAACAAAAAAAAATAAATAACATCAAAACAACCTCACACAACCATTCAACAATCATAAAATAATTTGAAAATAACCAATAAAAAATTCGTAATATTTAAAGAAATAAAACAATTAAAAAAAAGTTAAAACAACCTAAAAACAACAGTTAGTAACTAAAAAATAATAAATAACATCAAAATAACCTCACACAACTTCAAAATAACCATTCAACAACTATAAAACAATAAGAAAATAACTAGAAACAATTTGAGAATAACCAATAAAAAATTTATAATGTTTAAAGAAACAAAACAATTAAGAAACCTCAAAACAACCTTCAACAAATAACACACAATATCAAAATAACCTTACACACCCGCCAAATCAATAAGAAACTAAAAATATATCAACACTCATAATACTATGAACACAAATCCAAAAACAAAATGAAAAAAAGGTAGAATATGATAATCACCCAAGTTTCAATAACAAAAAAAAATGATTCATTAAATCAATAAAAACTCATAAATTGACAAAAAATTATCAATACCCATAACACAAAAAATAAAAATTTAAAAATAAAATCAGGAAAAAAAAGAATAAGATGAGAAATAAGAAGAATAAGAAGAATAAGAAAAAATATCTCATTTGAACTTTTTTTATTGCTGTAAATCCATTGTTAGTAAGGTTAATTTCATAAATCTTGTTATAGTTAGTGAGAGATTTGGAAGAAAAATGTAAAAAGTGATAAATTTTGGGAGAAATCATGAAAAAAAAGAGAGAAAAAAAAACTGTTAAAATGAAAGAAAAAAGGTATATATGAAAATACGGTAGTTGAGTTCTAAAAGAAAACAAAAACTATCGTATTTTTGAAAATTTTTATTTGATATAGGGTATTTATTATATTTTACCCAATATTTTCACTTCACAGGCCAAATTGGGGGAGTGTGAGCAGGTCTAGAATATGTAAAGGTATAAAATCTATAGCGCTTGTAGTAAACCTAGATATGAAAACAACCAACAAAAAAATTAATAGTAAAATGAAAATCCAATAGAATTTTCCTTAAAAAACATGTTATTGATCAGGTCACCGAATTTTTGCCATAGAGGCATACATATCATATCATAAACAATAACAAATCATTTTAAAGAAAATTCTAGAAGTAGAATAACAAGTTCAACAAGCATCTAGCATTAGGTGTTAAACTGGAAATTCAATGATTGTATTAAACATTAGAGTAGTTAAGATTTGAGAACACTCCTTGTAAATATAGCTAATAAAAATGCAAATCAAATAATCATACAATAACAATTTCATTATTCAAAAAATAAATTATGCAAATAAAGAAAAAGAAGAAAAATGCTCATATGGAGGATGATTTTACTCTTAGATCTTCTTCTTAAATATTGATGGGGCTTTAAATTGGTGTTATAGTAAATAGTAAATAACAAATGGTTGATTGACAATCTAAAAAATGAAAAATTGAAATTAATTTTTTTTTTCTATCTAAAATTTTGTTGAATGAATCAATTTAATAATGATAAGACTAACTATCTTTATTATGCCAATAGATCCTCAAAAAATAAAAGAAGAAGATAAGAAATCTTTTTTAAAAAGAACTTTAAAGTAGATACAAAGTAATATTAATTTTGTTTTTAGTGAAAGTTGCCTCTCTCTAGCCTCATGCAAATATGTTATATTTATAGGCCGATAAAATTCTCAAATTTCAAGAGTTGTTTAATAGAAGGTGATAATCTCACCCAAAAGTTTAAATTAATTAAAATTTTCATTTAGAGGTGTTTAGGATAAGCTAAAACCCCTTTTAAATAATTTTAAATTAGATAAACATCTATAAAAATACTAAGGCGATCATCTCAATATTTAAGTGTTTGCTTAGCACTAAGGCTATCGCCTCAATACTAAGAGGATTGTCTTAGTACTAGGACAATGAGCTTTGCAACTTATTTAGCTGGCTAAAAATTGAATTTTGACAAATAACTTTGTAAAAAATGGGCTTTTAAATTTTAAATGGGAGAATAGCATTATTTATAACGCCATTCCTTTTATAAATGTACATCTTTAGGTTTTAATATATTCTCATCCCAAAATTCAGATGTTAATAGTTGCCTCTTACTTTATGGTAAATTAAAAAAATCAATGTCCTACAATTTATGAAAAAGTATAAAATCAGAGGGTACTAAAGGATATATGTATTCCTTGTAGGTAACTGACAAGTCTGATGAGTAAATTTGATAGATATGATTTTCAATGGTGACTAACAAGTCTAATGGGTTGTCCAAATAATTGGAATTGCTTTGTCAATGACTAATAAGTTTGATAGATGATCTAAATAACTATGTTTGTTCTGCCAGTGGCTAATAAGTCTATGGGCAATGAATTCAAAACAACCTTGATGTAAGGTTTTCAATAGGTTTTCATTGAGATATATATTTCTTCCATTCACTTTAGCATCACCATTCCAAGAGACAATTATCTATATTTTGGAGATGCATTATCATTATCAAAATTTTGTCAAACCCCAAATCTTGATAGACTTTCAATACGATATGATGATGAAGCTATACTAATGTAAATAGATAAGAAATGTGTGTTCTTACTTTAAATATGCTACCTTGTCAATCTTAAACCTTCAATTGCATCAGTTGAAAATTTTGAAAACTTTAAAAGTGAGACCTTTAGCTAAAAAACTCATGAACAATGGTAGATCAAGCCTAAAAGAACCTAAAAAGCTCAAAATCCAATAAAAATCTAGTGCATGGGGCCAAACATGTGTGTGGATTTTCTATCCACTTACATGGGTTCTACTAATGCACATGCTATCCATATGTATGGGGTAAGACACCCACATGCTTTACGTCACTGACCCAAGCAGTGGACCTATGCATTCCTCCTTGATTCGGCATACGAATACCCCCATTTTTAATATTTTTAGAGGATTTTTTTAGGAAACATACTTTGGCTCGACTAGATTGATGCGAGAAAACTCAATTAGATTTAACCAAAATTACCTATATTTTTAAAACCAAAACTACCTATATTTTTAAAACCAAAACCCAAATTAAATCCCATCTTTTTCAGAGCATGCTTTAAGAGATCTTGAACATCATCTCAAGCTTCATTTGTATCTAAAGCGAAGACCATCCATTTAATATTATTTTAAAGTTATCACACTTCTTCTAATCAAAATATGATTCAATCAAACTATTCTGAGGACCACTTACATCTATGTTTACTTTTGTTCTTGCATTGTTTACTCATTCTTTCTTTTATTTTGATATTTTATGATTGGGTTGCAATTTGGGAGAATTTATGATTTAAATTTTATTATTGTGATAAACTTTTAGAATATTAATTTGAATTGTATTTTTGTTTGTATTTTGTGACTTTAGTACATTATAAGGGAGCCCTAAGCATTCGGGTACCATAAGTGGTTGCAACCAGGGCACTAGAGTGGGCTGGATACTATTTCCCAGCATGTGAGACATAGGGAAGTGGAGTGAAAGCCCTTTTAGATTTTTAGAGAAGCCTCAAGTGAAGGAGTCACCACCCGATCACTTGAAAAAATATAAGACAACTTCAAGACTGAACAAAAGTCATCCCCTAGATAGAAATTTTAAGTTTGAGAAGTCGTTTCTACTTGACTACTTTCTCATTAGGTAATACCTGTAACATATTTCGCATCACCCTAGTTTTGACATGACACTAATATATACAAAAATACATTACACAACAACAATAAAAGTAGGAATGAATAGTATTATTTACATGTCTTTCTTAGTAAATACATTAAAAAGAGAAAAGTGCTAAAAAAGTAAATCTAGTCTAATGAATATGGACATGCGAGCTCAAAACCAAATTCAAATCCTTTGAATTATGAGGAGGACCAATCATGAGATCTCAAGTTAAAAGGATGAAAGATACTGCCAAGGAACTTGTACAAAGGAGTCTCGAGCCTTTGGGATAAAAAGGAGATGATTTGGAAGAAACTAGGTTAGTCAACTTACTTAGTTGTGATCAGGCCGATACATACCCATGTTTGCTTTTGTACAGCCGTGTTAAATGCTTGTAAATTGTCCCGAGTTAGACATGGGTATCTACATGCCCATGTGCCAAGGTCGTGTTTCAAGACACTCCCGTGCTTATTTCTGAAGCGTCATCTGCATGAAACACGGTCAGACGACATGACCGTGTAGGAAGCCATGTAGCTGTCTAGATTTCTGAAGAGACATCAAAAGATGCCCATATATGAGCAAGACCAGACCGTGTGCCAAGCTGTGTTGGAGTCTGTCGAAGTTTGCTAAAATTCTCAGAGCTTGTACACACCCATGTACTTTCAGACATACCTATGTCTCGATGACAAATTTTTGTCTAATTAGGATTTTCTTTATGTTTTCTTTATTAATTAGAATTTGTGTTTAATTAAGAATGTCATTGTTTATTCCTAAAGGGTTGTTTTCTTTTAGAATAAGTTTAGATTTAGGATTACAAGTCTATAAATACTTGTATCAAACATCATTATGAAATATAGTTGATTGATTTGATTTAAATTTTTAATTAAATTTTCTTGAGTTCTTGCGAGGGCTAAAATCTGAATTTGCTTTGAGCGTATTGCAATTCAGCCCTGATAATTAGAGGTGCTAGTTGTTAGATAGCTAGTGTTGGTAATTCCTCTCAGTTTATACTAGATAGATCCTTAGGCAACAATCCCAATAGACTGTTACGGATCCTAGTTGTTAGATAACTAGTGGGATACATCAGTTTGGTATCAGATCTTTATCTCCAGTGTAAGCTACGTATCCCTAGCGTAGTATTTATATATTGATATATATAAAAAAATTCAAAGTTCATCCGCATTAAAATTGCATCAAGCGATTCGGCCTCAATAAACATCAAGGAAGCCGTATTGATCATCACCCGTTGCATCAACAAAATTCGTGGGTAAGCGTATCACCCTTCGAAAACTCATCAATTTGCATATTTTCTACTTGTTTTCTTTGTCTACCTACCCTACATTATTATACATCTTTAAACCCTTCTTTCTACCCATTATTTACCCGAAAGTAATGCATAAATAAACCCAAATTTTAGACATACCTGAAATTACCCAAAATAGCCCCACACTTACATTTTTTAGTTTATCTTTCACTAATAGCTTTAGTTATCTAGTTTGATTTGTGATTCTCTTAAAAGTAGTAAGAGTTTAGCTCAATTAAGAACTCGAAAGGAAATTCTTTGTGTGTTTATTTGTGAGTGCATTAAAGAGTTTCTAATTATTTGAGAGAAACATGTGAGTGAGTGTTAGTATAGGATCTTTCTTTTAATTTGTGTTTCAGATTTATATCATGAATACAAAGCAAAAGCCTACATTAGATGCAATATAAGCAATGTTGCAAACAATGTTGGTTCAACAAGAGGATATGAGGAGTGACAATTAAAAGGTTTATGAACGATTAGCAAGGTTGAAGATAGCTACCCCTATCCGAGTAAGGGAAACCAAATTCATTCTCTTCAATGGTCTAGAAGAGGAGGCAAAAGATGGATCGACACGTGCCAACAAGGTCAAGACCAAAGATGGAAATTTAGGATAAATCAAGATGAAGATTCCAGCCTTCCAAGGGAAGAGTGATCTGGAGGCATACTTAGAGTGAGAAAAGAAGGTTGAAAGGGTATTTGAGTACTATAATTATACCAAAGAGAAAAAGGTAAAATTGCCTGCCGTGGAGTTCACTAACTATGCTAGTATGTGGTGGGATCAATTCACCTCCATTAGGCGTAGAAGTGGAGAAGGACCAATTACATCACGGTTTGAGATGAAAACTATAATAAGGAAGAGATTTGTACCTCAACACTATTATAGAGAGGTGTACAACATGTTACAAAGATTGAACCAAGGCTCTAGGAATGTTGAAGAGTATTTCCAAGAGATGGAGATGGCGATAATTCGAGCTAATATTGAGGAGGATAGAGAGGCTACCATGGCACATTTTCTATCAAGTTTCAATCATGAAATTGCTAACATTATTGAATTGCATCATTATGTAGATTTAGAGGATATAGTACACGTGGCAATCAAGGTGGAAAAGCAATTGAAGGTGAAAACTAAAATGATTTCGACTCCTACAACTACATGGAAATCGAATTGGAAGAGAAACGAGTACAAGTAAGGGCAAATTTTAGCTAAATAAAAGCAAGGATGTTACCAAATCAAAGACACAACCTAAGGATGACAAATCCAAGGGTAAGTCAAGTAATATTCAGTGATTTAGATGTTTGGGATTTGGGCATAAGGCTGCACAATGTCCAAATGCCAAGATTATGACCCTACGCAATGGGGAGGTGGTGAGTGAGGAAGCGGATGATGACGATGATTTGAGTGACATGCCACCATTGGAGAACGCATCTAATGTGGAGAAGGATGAATCAGCCCTACAAAAACCAATCTACACTTTGGTTATTAGGCGTGCCTTAAACATGCAAGCTAAGGAGGAAGAGGTACAATGTGAAAACATCTTTTATACTTGATGCATGATACATGATACATCGTGTAGTATGATTATAGATGGTGGAAATTGTGCTAATGTTATTAATGCTACTTTAGTTGATAAACTGGGGATTAAAACAACTAAACATCCTAGACCTTATAGATTACAATGGTTGAATGAACATAGGAATGTTAAGTTCACTAGGCAAGCATTGATTACATTCACTATTGGGCGTTATTGTGATGAGGTATTATGTGATATAGTTCCTATAAAATCTAGTCACATATTATTAGGACGTCCATGGCAATATGATAGGCAAGTCATACATGATGGTTTTACTAACAAATATTCATTTAAGATGAATGGTAGGACTATTAATTTGTTACCTATGTCACCTAAGGAAGTGTATGAGGATCAGAAAATTCTGAGTGAATGTAAGAGTGCACAAGAAAACGAAAAGGTGCACTAACAAAAGGAGAGTTATGAGAAAACCTAAGAGAGGCGTGAGGAAAAAGGAGAGAAAATAGAGGGCATGCACAAAGAGAGTAAAAATAGTGAGATTGTGTATGTAAAAGGAGAGAATAGTGAGCAAAGACTGGCTAAAAAAGAGTTAAAAGGTAATTTCTTTACAAGAGAGGGTGAGATTAGAAAGGCTTACCTAAGCAAGCAACCTATGATACTATTAGTATTCAAAGGTGCATGTTTAGCTTTTGATGCTAGCCCAATTCTTTCTTCTTTACCTAGTTCTTTTCAAGTGTTGTTGCAGGAATTTGAGGATTTATTTCCCAAGTCTATGCCTAATGGTTTGCCACCATTAAGAGGGATAGAACATCAAATTAATTTTATTCCTAGAGCACAAATTCCAAATAGGCTAGCCTATAGGATAAATCCCGAAGACACAAAGGAATTACAACATCAAGTGGATGAGTTAATGTCTAAAGGATTGATTCGAGAAAGTATAAGCCCATGTGTTGTACCCGTGCTACTTATGCCTAAAAAGGATGGAACATGGAATATGTGTGTTGACTATCATGCCATTAATAAAATCACTGTAAAGTATCACCATCCTATACCTTGTTTAGATGACAAGTTAGATGAATTACATGGTGCATGTATAGTTTCTACAATAGATTTAATGGCTGAGTATTACAAAATTAGAAAGAAAATAGGTGATGAATGGAAACTGCCTTTAAAACAAAATATGGGTTATATGAGTGGTTAGTTATGCCATTTGGTTTAACTAATGCTCCTAGTACATTCATACATTTAATGAACCATGTTTTGACGGATTTTATAGGTAAGTTTATTGTTGTCTATTTTGATGATATACTTGTGTATAGTAAATCACTAAAGGACCATGTTATGCATGTTAAATCAGTTTTTTATCTTTTACAATCATAAAAGTTGTATGCTAAGCTTGCTAAATATTCATTTTGTGAGCCTAAAGTTATATTTTTAGGAAATGTTGTTAGTGAGCATGGTATAGAGTTTGATCATGAGAAGGTTAAGGCTATTGAAACTTGGCCGACACCTAGGAATGTCAAGAATATTCGTAGTTTCCATGGCTTAGCTAGTTTATATCGATGTTTTGTGCGTGATTTTTCTAACATAGATGCCCTTTTGATAGAAGTAATTAAAAAGAATGTTGGATTTAGGTGGTGAAAAGAACAAGAGGATGCTTTTAATATGCTGAAATCTAAATTAATTTCTACACCTATTCTTGTTTTGCCTAACTTTGATAAAACATTTGAGATTAAATGTGATGCTTCTAGTATGGGAATTAGAGCTGTTTTAATACAAGAGGGTAAGCCCATTGCATATTTCAGTGAGCCATTAAATGGTGCAGCACTTAATTACCCAACATATGACAAGGAGATGTATGCCTTGGTAAAAGTATTGGAAACGTGGCAACATTACCTACTGTCTAAGGAGTTTATTATCCATACCGACCATGAGAGTTTGAAGCATTTTAAGGGATAAAATAGGCTCAACAAGAGACATGCTAAATGGAGGGAGTTTCTTGAGTCTTTTCCTTATGTTATCAAATACAAATAAGGTAAGGAAAATATTATGGCTGATGCATTGTCAAGGAGGTACGTTTGATGTGTACTAATTCGCAAGCGTACAGAATCGTATCAAGTAGTAAATAAAGATATCATCCCACAGGGATTATAGGTTGAATACTGCAATACTCACAATGTTTGATTGTTTAGACAACGAAATAGAGTTTGGAAATTCAAAGAAATGGAACTAAATTAAGAAAGATAAAAACACAAATTCAATTCAAATTTTAAAAGCTAGGGTTCCTTATTCTTAATTGACCATTTCAAAGGATTGATTACACAACTAGGTCTACACTAGTTTTAATTCATTTTGAAAGGATCTTAAGAACTATAGATTTTCCTGTCAGATAAACCTATAATTAATTAGAGATTAATCAACATTAAGTTAACCGGCTCTCACCAACCTAATGCCTTTTAATTCTAATTTTAAACACAACCTTTAATCAATATTGATTCACTTTCGGTGGTTTTATGATTGATGGTGGTGTAGGTTCAGTGTTTGGTAACTGGGTTTGGGAAAAAGGGTTTTGGTGTTTAAGGTATCCTTCATCTTGAGGGGTTTGTACCTATATACACTTCTCAGTGTACTCCAATTCATCACAATTTGCCAACCTCCTTCATTGGACTTCACTCACAGATTCATCCAAAACATCAACTCTAAAGCACAAATCATTATTAGAAGGATGTTTCATACCTTGATAGATGTTGAACTTACAACTCTCCTTACCTACTCTTAATGTCAGCGTACCATCATAAACATCAATGACTGCCTTGGCAGTGTAGAGGAAAGGCATACCAAGGATCAAAGGGACGTCTTCATCTTTCTCAAAATCAAGGACAACAAAGTCCACTGGAAAGATGAATTTTCCAGCCCTTACAAGCACATCTTCAACTATTCCTTCTGGTTCTTTTACTGTCATCTCTGCCAGTTGTAAACGGATGTTCGTTGGTCTTGCTTCTCCAAGTCCTAATTTCCTATAAATAGACAAAGGCATAAGGTTAATAGAAGCACCTGAATCACATAAAGACTTTTAAAATGATAAATTTCCAATTGAGCATGGAATAGTAAGACTCCCTGGTTGCTTCTGTTTTAAAGGAAGTTTATTAGAGATGATTGCACTGCACTTTTTTGTAAGTGTAACTGCCTCACATTCCTATAACTTCTTTTTATTAGAAATTAGCTCCTTTAAGAACTTTGCATATTTTGGCATCTGAGCTAGACATTCCACAATAGGCACATTGATGTGAAGTGTCTTGAATCTTTCTAAGAACTTTACAAACTGCTGATCATACTCTTGTTTCTTCAACCTCTGTGGATATGGTACTAGAGGTTCATATGGTCGAATTGGTGGTAACTTTGCCTTCTCTTTATTCTCCACCTTCACTTTTGGTACGTCTGATGTCTCAACCCTTTCACTTTCTGGCCCTTTCTCTCCTTCCTTCTTCTTTTCTTCATACTCCATTGTTGTTTTAGGGGTTTGGATCTCTGTACCGCTTATTAAGGTGATAGCCTTCACTTGCTCCTTAGGATTCTTCTCCGTATTGCTTGGTAATGCACCTTGATTCCTTGTTGATAAGGAATTTGCTAACTGCCTCACATTCTTGCAACTTCTTTTTATTGGAAATCAGCTCCTTTAAGAACTTTACATATTTTGGCATCTGAGCTAGACATTCCACAATAGGCACATTGATGTGAAGTATCTTGAATCTTTCCAAGAACTTTGCAAATTTCTGATCATACTCCTTTTTCTTTAACCTTTGTGGATATGGTACTGGAGGCTCATATGGTCGAATTGGTGGTACTTTTTCCTTCTCTTTATTCTCCACCTTTACTTTTGATTCTTCTGATGTTTCAACCCTTTCACTTTCTAGCTCTTTCTCTCCTTCCTTCTTCTTTCCTTCATACTCCATTGTTGCTTTAGGGGTTCGGATCTCTGTACTGCTTATTAAGGTGATAGCCTTTACTTGCTCCTTTGAATTTTTCTCCGTATTGCTTGGTAATGCACCTTGATTCCTTGTTGATAAGGAATTTTCTAATTGCCCCATTTGCACTTCTAGATTATGAATAAAAGACGAATGATTTCAACTTATTTGCTCCATCCTCTTTTGAGCTTCATCTAGTTGACCCATCTTTGATGTCATTATATCCATGAATTTCTCCATCTTACTTTCCATTGAAGTTTCCAAAAATGAAACTTTGTCATGTTGAAATTGAGGTTGAGTTTATTGTGCATTCTGTCCTCCAAATCCTGGTGGTGCTTGTGGTCTCCACTGGTTATTTCCTTGATTGTTCCAAGAGAGATTTGGATGATTCCTCCAACTTGGATTGTAGGTGTTCCCATAAGCTTGATTCTAAGGTCCCTTGAAGTTACCCACATAATTAAATGCTTCTGTAGTCATCCCTTGTATCATTTGACATTCTATGGTAGGATGACCTCCTTGACATAGTTCATATGAGGAAGACAATGTAGACACTGCATTCATGTTCACTTTGTCCATCCTTTTTGTCAGAGCGTCGAGCTTTGCATTCAACATGGTTAAATTGTCCACTTCTATTGCTCCAGCTTTCTTTGTAATGGTCCTTTCATTAGACCACAAACTTTGTGTATTTGCCATTTCTTCAAAGAGATC
>CATIWO010068340.1:0-18242 GCA_949673435.1 Macaranga tanarius | reverse complement strand
GCTCCAGCTTTCTTTGTAATGGTTCTTTCATTAGACCACAAGCTTTGTGTATTGGCCATTTCTTCAAAGAGATCCAAGGCATCTTCTGGTGTCTTTGACATGATAGTACCTCCAGCTACTGCATCTATGTTGACTCTAACTACATAATTGACTCCTTTGTAGAATGATTGCACTAAATCCCATGTAGGAATCAATTAAGGTGGACACTGCTTCTGAAGGTCTTTGAATCTTTCCCAACACTCGTAGAACGTTTCATCATCTCTTTGAAAGAAAGAGTTGATCTCATTTCTGATCCTCAACACCTTTGCAGGTGGTAAGTATTTATTGAAGAAAGCTGTGTAAAGCTCTTGCCACGTGTTGATAGAGTTGGGTGGCAGACTTGTAAATCATCTCTTTGCTCTATCCATTAGGGAAAATGGAAAGAGAATTAATCGGATTGCATCAGGCTGAACTCCATTCATCTTAAAGGTAGAACAGTACTCCAAAAATCTAGACATATGACCAAATGGATCCTCGTGTGGTAGCCCATTGAATGGTGAGTTCTGAATCATTTTAATCATTGCCGGCTTGATTTCAAAGTTGTTTGCTGCTACTGCCGGCCTCACAATTGGTGTTTGATCACGCTACACATTAGGACTCACAAAATCTCACATGGTTCTTTGACCATTCTGAGGGTTTTAAAGAACTAAATGCCTCAGCAGTTCATTCCGGTCATCTCCAAAGTCCATTTTGCTTGGTGATTGTCGAGATATGATTGTTTGTTTCTTTTTCTCACGAACTGTCTTTTCTAGCTCCAAATCAAGTAGTATCAACTCAAGTCCTTGTTTGCTTGCACTTCGTGTGATGTGCATCAACCAACACAAATTCCTACAATACCACAATTAAGAACAAAATTAAAAATAATGTCTAAGTCAAGCAACACAATTTTCTTACATTATCAATCCTTTGCCAATCCCCGGCAATGGTGCCAAAAACTTGATGAGCACAAATCTGCAAGCGTACAGAATCATATCAAGTAGTAAATAAAGATATTGTCCCACAGGGATTGTAGGTTGAATACTGCAATACTCACAATGTTTGATTGTTTAGACAACAAAATTGAGTTTGGAAATTCAAAGAAATGAAACTAAATTAAGAAAGATAAAAACACAATTCAAATGCAATTTTAAAAGCTATGGTTCCTTATTCTTAATTGTCCATTTCAAAGGATTGATTACACAACTAGGTCTACACTAGTTTTAATTCATTTTGAAGGGATCTTAAGAACTATAGATTTTCCTTTCAGATAAACCTATAATTAATTAGAGATTAATTAACATTAAGTTAACCGGCTCTCACCAACCTAATGTCTTTTAATTCCAATTTTAAACACAACATTTAATCAATATTGATTCACTTAATTGTCTTTCAACTAGCTAAGAAATGAATAGGTCATTGCCATTTCCTACAGAACCTATCTCTCGATTAAGCCTATAGTGTCAATTCAATCTTAGGTTGGCCAGGCCTAAAATGACATTAAGCACAACAATAACCAATGAATTAAAACTAACAACCTAAAAATAATCATAATAAGCACATGGTCAATTCAGAATAAGAACCCTAAAAAGGAATCTAGCCACTCATAATAAAAAGAAAAGAAAGAGATGAAGAAATGAAGAAAACAATTCCAATCATGATGAATAATAAGAAAAGTTAACAAGAAAACTCCCTTCACCAAGGTGTAGAGAAAGATTGTCCTTCAATCTTCAAAACCAAATCCTATTCTAATATGAGCAAAAACAAAAACAAGAACTAAAAAGAAGAACAAGATCTAAAAATAAGAACATGAACAAAAATAGAACAACTTAACGAAAATGGAAATAACCCAAAAATAAGAACAACCCTTAAATGAACATGAAATAATCCTATTTATAGACCTAAAGATCTAGTGAGAAAGGTAATCTAACCTCTCACAAACTCTATCTAATCAAAAGATAAGAGATAAGTCCTTATCTATCCAATCTTCAGCTGAAAATTATCATTTCGTGAGCTGTCACATAAGTCAGGCATGGGTGTGCAAGAAAATGGCATGGGTGTACAAGAGACAACTTGTGGCTGATTTTTGTGCAGTGCACGGCCGTGCTCAATTTTGGCACGGCCGTGCCACCTGTAGCATGGCCAAAAAACACTCTCAGGCACGACCATGCAATAAACAAGCACGTCCATGCTCATCCCCAACATAGATAAGGCTTTATCTTGAGTCTTTGGCCTATCCAAACTTCAAGGATTAATCCAATCTTCATCCCAATGTATCCTACAAAACAAAATATAAAAGAAATTATCTAAAAACAAATAAATCCTACTAATTAATACAAAATAACAAAACTAACTAAATTAACTAAAAAACTAACTAACAATGCAACTACTAAGCCTAAGATGCAATAAAATAGAGTGCTTAAAACAAGTGTTTTTCACACTCATCAGTTAGTCAATCCAAAAGGCATCACAAGAATTTCAAAGTGTCCATATCTAGTCCTAAATGCAGTTTTAGGAATAAAAGCTTCCGCTACCCATAGTTGCCAATAATCGAATCTCAAATTAATCTTTTGAAAATACAGAAGCATCCTTTAGTTGATCAAGCAAATCGTCAATTCTGGACAAAGGATATTTGTTCTTCACTGTTATCCTATTCAATTACCTATAATCAATGCATAATCTCATGCTCCCATCTTTCTTCTTCATAAATAACACTAGTGCTCCCCACAGTGAAATGCTTGGCCTAACAAACCCTTTTTCTAATAGCTCCTCCAACTGCTTCTTCAATTCTTTCAATTCTAATGGTGCCATCCGGTAGGGTTCAATTGATATTGGCGCTGCTCCTGGTATGGTCTCAATTTCAAAATCCACTTCTCGATGTGGTGGCAATCCCGGTAACTTATCTAAAAACACATCTAAAAATTCTTTAACAACAGGCACATCCATCACTCCTAGACTTACCTTGGATGTGTCAATGATATTAGCCAAATATGCCTCACATCCTTCTTTAATTAGTAGAAATGCTATTGTGGTAGAAATCAAGCATGAAAGGATGGTTTTTCTCTCTCCCACTAACATCAGCCTTTCTTACCCCGAAGTCTCAATGGTTACTTCTTTGGCATAGCAGTTCACAATAGCATGATGCTTGGATAACCAATCCATCCCCAATATAACATCAAATTCTTCTAAATTGATCACTATCAAATCAACATGTAAAGTTCTACCCTTTATCTCTATAGGACATGCTCTAATCACCATGTTAACTAGCACTGTACCCCCAGCAGGCATGGACACACATATATTATATCCTAAAGATTCAAGGGTGCTATGACTCTTCAATGCAAACTCATAGGATCTAAAAGAGCATGAAGAACTAGGATTTACTAAAATAAATGCTTTATAACCAAGGATAGTAAATGTGCCGGTGATAACATCTGGTGTAGCTGGAGCCTCTTGCCTCATGATGGCATACACCCTAGCTTGACTTTGTGTTTGTCCAATGGATTCGGTCGGTGTCGAGGTACTCACTCCACTTCCTCTTCCATGACTTCTGCCCCTACCAACTTATGGAAGTTTTCTCCAGCACTACTTTGCATTAACATTTGAGATCTTCCAACACCCATCCTCAATGGACATTCCCTCATGAAGTGACCCAGTTGGTTGCAATGGTAGCACATATTAGGTCTAGAACCCCAACATTCCCCGGAATGAAATCTACCACACTTGTTGCACATTGGAGTTGACATGCCACTTGTAGATCTCCCTCTGGCGACATTCCTTTGAGTGTCTACTCTTCCACTCCCTCTAGTGTAAGTGCTCCCCATTGATTGGCTAGGTCTAACTGATCAACGCCCTCTAAAACTTCCCCGTTGAAACCCAGCACCCCTAAAGAATGAACCACCACTAGTTCTTGATGAAGTAGTAAATGCACTAGTAGCTCTCTTCCTCTTAGCTTCTAATATGTTTCTCTCTATTATTGTTTCTTTAGCTTAAAGATCAGTCTCCAGTAAATCTCTGTAGGTAGGTGGTTTAGTGGCTATTCAATCTCGAATTTCAAGGTTCAGACCTCTTTTAAATTTGTCTCTTTTTAGCTCATCAGTCGCTACTTCTTCAGGAGTGTATTTGGAGAGTCTGACAAACTGAACCTCATATTCCGCGACTGATTATTCATCTTACTTCAAGTTGAGAAACTCTAACTTCTTTCTAGCTTTATAAACAACTGGCATATACTTATCTGTGAATTCCTTTAAGAAGTTAGCCCAGGTTAAGGTCTCCGGTACACTTCTACTCCTAGACACTGTCTCCCACCAGTTAAATGCATCTTGTTCAAATATAGACGCTGCGTAACTCACCTTCTTTTCTGTTGTACATTCAATTCAATTCAACACTCGCTCCATGTTTCTCAACCTCTCCTCTGCTTCCATCGGATCTGTGGTTCCCATAAAAAATTTTGTGCCTTACTTTCTAATCTTCTCATAATGATCATTTAAAGCACTCTCCATAGGTTTTTAGGTCACCTCCCTCGTAATTTGAACAAAGTCCTGCATAAATGGTGGATATACAGCTTGTGGAGGAGGAGGTTGAGGTTGTACTTATGCAGATGCACCAATAGAATTCCTTGGTGACTGACTATGCACAGACTCTGATGACTCTTTTGTGCCGATATGTGGAGCTGGTGGTCCTTCCATTCTGACATATTCAACACACTATCACTATTGGTCACCTAAGACTTATGCATGAAATGTTATGCCATGCATGCTTCAAGTAATCCTGTCCTAAGGGAATTTAATTCCCACTCTGATACCACTAAATATGACACCCATAAATATAACCAAAAACGTGGCTACACACATACAAGCACATGTGGCATAAACAAACCATTCACAAAAAGGCATAATAAAATTTCTCAATAAAAGGTGCTTGTATATATATATCAAACTCATTGTATACATATATGTTCAACTTCATACACATGTTTGACTAGTAGTACATAAGAGAACTTAACAATAACTACAATGTACACAAGATGCCAAAATGATATGCAAAAGGAAGGTCGGGTACACCAAAACTCGCTTCGGGCCCACTTAAAGACTCAGACGCAAGCTTGAAGCCTTTAGCCTAATCAAGACCTGAAAATATTCAACAGCAAAGGGCTGAGCTTACAACTCAATAAGCAACTATGAAGGAGAAAATTTATGCCTTTAAGAAGCACAAAAACACATAAGGTTTATGCCTTTAAGAAGCACATAAACACTAATAATAAGTAATATAACCATGATCATGAAATTATAATACTGTTGGCACTATAGCGAGTGCATTCAGAAGTTAAAATATAGAAGGAGAAAATGAGCACTAAAATGTCAAGCTCATTTTGAGAATCTTAAAGATAGATTCAACTCAAACTCAAAGTACAAAAGACTCAACCTAACTTGACCCTTCGGACCACGTCGCACTCTTTTAGCTATAACTCCCTCTACAGAACTCGGATCAAGTGATTAAAGGGGCTATGGAATGCTATTTTAGAGAACTACAATTTCATGAAAGCACATGGACTTAACCCATTTATATGAATTGACAAAAATGCCTTTGAAGTGGGTTATGATGTCAAAGCATATGACTCTAACTCAAATCAAGCTATAACAACACATGCTAAGCATACTAAATCACACCAAAACATTCATCAATACATAATTCTCAATCATTCAAAATTACAATGCATCATTCATTCATTAATTCATAACTAAACAACCCATTCACATATTGCATCTCATTCCAAAGTATGTACATTTCCATTCAATAATTTGTATCTGACTGGACCTTTCCTCACATATAACCTCACACTTAGCTTCATATCTATATTCCTCACACTTCCAATATCATTTAAATGGCCATTAAGTGAGACTATCCACTTGGCTTAATCTCACTTCTCATATGGGTAGTTATACGCCCGGCTCATCTTGCCCATCACACATAATCAGTGAGGACTATCCGCCTGGCTCAGTCCCACTATCACACAATAATCACAATTCCTCACTTTCCTCACATATTTCACCTTCAAGTAAAATATAACACAAACAATGCAACATAATACATTTCCATGCCATTACATTGTAATAATGCCAACATAACCATAATTCATCAACATTCCATCCATACTCATTTTCATAGTATTCCACAAGCACAATTATAATATTAGCATTCCATATACACATTTCAACATTTGCTAATATCCTCATTACATTCTCAATTCACAAAATAGTGGAAATTCATTCCCTATTATTTTGATCAATCCATTTATGCATTCAATTACATTAAAGGAATACACAATAATTTACATAGAAAATTAGCATATATATATAATATGCATTCATAGTCACTTACCTCCAAATGCTCCCACTTCAAAAAGAGTCTTTCCCTTAGTTCTGAGTGCTTTCCTTGCCTTTATCACTCCTTACACAAAATCATACATCAATACAACAAGCAAATCTTTCCATTCACCCTAACCTCACCAAATGCAATTAAAATGCTCAATGTTTAACAAGACCTAGACCCACACACACAAGTCCAATAACCCTAAAATTACTACCAAAGCTAGGGTTATAAGTCTATAATAAATTCCAATTGGAAGAATTCAATTTGGATATATAAGGAATTAATAATGGATTTTACAATCCACCCGGCCAAAACAAAGTACTCATAGGAGCAAGAAAATATCTGACCCTGTTAACCCCTTAAAACCACAGAATTAGCCCAAACCTAAAGCATAGAAAATGTAAAGGACTCTCTAAAGTTTCCAAGGAGTCCAACCATGCACCAATCAGAGTTATAAAACTCGAGATATGGCAGTAAAAAGGAAACTAAAAAATAGAGGGGCAAAGCACAAAAATCACAACATTCACAACTCAACCAATTCAATCAAAAACATAAATAAAGCTTACTAAACAAGCTCCTATAGATAATAGACTTCCTAAAGCCTCCCAATTGATAGCCAAAGAAAGATCAAAACCTCTCCAAAAGCTTATAAGAAACTACTCTTCTACTCCTCACCAAAATCTTTACAATTCTCTACCCACAAATACAAACATATACACTTAAAATTCAACCAATCAAAAGCTAATAAATACTAACCCAAAAGTCTTCTTAAATCATTACCACACCAATAATTAATAAATGCTAATTTATCCCATACATAACTAATAGAATAATACTTAATATAATAAACAAATATCATAACAATTACATCTAAGCCCTTTAACTTCCCAATTATGACAATTGACTCTCAATTGTCTTTGCAATTAAGTCCCTCTCTACCCTATACTCATTTCCATACTTATACATATATCACACTAGGACTCTATATGTCATGTATTCATAATGCATGAATAGTGCATCGAGAAATGCATGTGTTATAGTCTATAGGACAACGCATAGGTTCAGAGGTGTCTTTAGAATGAATCTATGTGGTTGATAAGTATGCATACAAAATTACTGAGAAATGATGATATGAAATACTGTCTGTGTGGAATGTATAAGAATTTTGAGCTGAGATGCTGAGTGTTGTGAGATTTGAATTGTAAATGTATATTTAAGAGATATAGTATTATGGTAAGATTATATATTGTATAATGAATAAACATATATAAAGATGTGAATGTGAAATGAGCTAGCAAGCTCATGAAATACAATTCAAAGAATGTAATGAACAAAATATGAAGTACAAGAATTTGGAAATTTAATTCCATCGCATACAACGTATGGTGGTACGAGAAATTTTAACTATTTAATAAAAAATAGTTTATTGAATTTTAAATATAGAGAACGAGAAGTTAGCGAAATTATTCTTAAAAATTTGAAAATTTCATTTACTTAATTACCTTTTATTTTAATTTCATTTAGTTGAGAAAAATAAATTTTAATTGTTGGATTATTGTTCTTAATATTTTCTTTGTGATTATGATGCATTGTTATCTCTAGCCACTCACTAGGTAATTTCCTTATGAAATTACTCACCTCTTTATTTTAAACTATTTTTCAGCTTAGGTGTTAGAACTTGTATAGATATATATTAAGGATATGGTCATCCAGTGGACCACCATGACTTATGAAGTTATTGAAGCTGAGAGTTTAGTGAAGTATACCATGTGTCATGACGTTGATTCTGACCTGACCTTCCGAGTCACAATCGAGCCCATAAGGGTGTTGGTCTATATGTCCACCATCCGAGAGGAGCACCTTGACAGCATTTGTACCACTTTTAGGGTATTTTACGAGATCACCGCGGACATCCAGGTCACCCTAATTTTTATGTGATGTAGAGATAGAGAGTGCACATCCTTTTTTTTCTTTTTGCTGCATAGCTAGACCGTACCGTTAGTGCTTTTATTAGGATACCTTTTTGACTATTTGGATGGGTGATTTATGGTGGTTTTGGCTGGGTGACTAGATTTTTCTCTACATCCACCACTTTTTGGTCGGCTCAGGATCCGACCCCTGAGGGAGAGATGCTGTAGCATATATATTATTGTACTTTAAAATTATGTTTATGGCAGCTAGTACTCTCATTGTATATATTGATGATGTATATATTTATAAAAGAAATTTGGATTAATGTGTATGATTAAGTATTTTATATATATATATTGACATGTTTATGTTTAAGTATATCTTATTGCAATCAAATTATGATCTTAGGAAAAATATTGAGGTTCACTGATCCATTTATTTTCTTTGTTAAATTATTGGTGGAATTATTCTAGAGATGAATATATATTCAATTATATATTGTTAAGAGATTCTTTCTATTAGTTAAGGTAATATCTCTCCTATTACTATTCCATCAGTTAAGTATACTAGTGAAATTAATGATAGGTAGGGGTGTTGCATTAAATTGTTATCAGAGCTTTAGGTTATTAAGTTCTGTAGACACTAAGGAATATTGAACTTGGTGGATATGAGTAATGGTATGAGTTTTAATAGAATGAATTATTGAAGAATATTAATTTTAAATTTCAGAAAGATGGCAAGAGCTAGAGGTGGTTTGATAGGAGGTCAAGGTTGAGGTCATGTCGTGGTCGTAGATGTGCTGTCTGGGATGATAGAGTTGAGTTAGTTTAGCTAGCTAATATCTCAACTAGGAGTCGAGCATTCCCACGGGAATCATCTCTGTCATCAGCATCGGTTGGCAATGAGAGAAATCCTAATGCTCGAACATGTAGCCTACAAGATAGTTCCATACTAACTACTTCTATCTCAATTTTTGAGAATGTGCATAGAAGACCACAGAATAACTATCAACTGCCACAGTCGATGATGCCAATGAATGTGCTGAATCAGTCAGCACCACCAGTGGTACATATAGATGCTACTGATTTAGCACGTACTATGGTAATGGTAATATCAGAAAGATATAAGAAGCTTGGGGACATTATCAAACATGCTAAGAAAATTTCTATGGTACTTTAGACCCTGGCCAGGCTAAAAGTGGATTAAGACCGTGGAAAAGGCCTTTACTACATTGCAGATAAATGATGAAGAAAAGGTAAACAACATATATGGCCTTACGCTTGATATAGTTGATGACTGGTTGATCCGAGTGAAATCTCTATGGGGAAGCTTTTTCTTGGCAAGTATTCAAGGAAGAGTTTAGTAGAGAATATTTAATTGAAACTTTCTAGAAGTAAAGGAAAGCTTCTTTTGTAAATTTGGTACAAGGGCAATGATTGGCAGAGAGTATACAGATAAGTTTGAAGATTTGTACCAATATACAAAAGATATATATCCCATGAAGGAGGTAAAGAGTGAGAAGTTTAGGGATGGATTGCTTGTATCCCTATGAGGAAAGTTGAATTTATATGCAGGTATAACCTTTAGAGGTTTGGTTGAGAAGGCGACAGAGTAAGAAAGATTAGATAAAGAGTTAGAAATACAAATCGAGCAAAACCCCATTATCAAGAAGAATCATTGAGGTAATCTTGGACGGGTAGTAGAAGTAAAAAGTCAAGATTTACCCCTTATTTCTAGAGTAATATGAGAACGGGAGGGAATAATAGGCCACAAGGTAGCCAAATGTCTATTAAACAACCCATAGCTTTCCCTAAGCCTATTAATTTTTGGAATGTTTCAAGGGGAGGAGCTGTTATGCCTTGGTGTAATGTTTATAGGAAAAATCATATGGACAGTTGTAGAAGAAGTGGAATTAGGTATTTCAAATGTAATGAGATGGGACATTATGCTTGTGAGTGTACTAGAGACATATTGAGAGAACAATCTGTACAAGGATCTAGTACACCTAGAACTAGTAGAGCTGGTAGGCTTCTATTATAGCTAGATCAACTGGAGTGCGCAGTGGAGCTAGTAGTATAACACCCACCATTTCTTTATACATAAGCCTAACGTATGCATTTCATTTATTATATGCTAGAGTAGTGGATTGAGTTTAGTCGGGCATATGTGTAAATTGTTGAGAAGGACAAGATTGTATAATAAGTTTGGGGTTGGAATGTTACAATTGTAAGTTATGGGCTAATGTGCATTTTTCCCATTTGTTTAAAGGGCTTAGTAGTTATTTTGATGATATTTTATTATATTATTTAGTATTATAATAATACTTAATTAGTGATATATATGGACATATAGGTTGGTTTGGTAATGATTAAAGAGGACTTTGGGTAGGCTTTTTGTTGGCTTGTAATTAGTTGAATGTTTAATTGAATATTTAAATGTGAATGTATGTGTGGGTGTAAAGATCGAGCGAAGAAGAAGAATGATTTTTTGAGTGAGTTTTGGAGAGCTTATGACTTGGTTTTAGATAGCAATTGGGGAAGAATTAGGAGCCTTATATCCATTAGAGCTTAGTTGGTAAGATTTAATTATGTTTTTGATTGAATTGGTTGAGTTGTGTTTATTGTAAATTTCGTATTCTGCCTCTCTATTTTTCAGTCCCCTTTTTTATGCCATATCTCGAGTTTTATAGCTCTGATTTGAGCAAGGTTAGACTCCTTGGAAACTTTAGAGAGTCTGTTACATTTTTTATGTTTTGGGTTTGAACTGATTTTATTGTTTTAAGGGGTCAATAGGGCCAGACATTTTCTTGCTCCTGTGAGTTCCCCGTATTGGCTGGATGCATTATAAAATCCTTAATTAATTCCACACACATCCTAATTTAGTGATTCTAATTGGAATTTTTTGTAGACACATAACCCTAGCTTTGGTAGCAAATTAGAGGTTATTGGATTTGTGTGTGTGTGTCTAGGTCTTGATGAACTTTGAGCTTTTAGTGCACTTTATAAGGTTAGGGTGAATTTTGATGTTTTCTTGTTATATTGATATATTAAATTGTGTAGGGATTGATAAAGGTAAGGAAAGCACTCACCATTGAAAGAAAGACTCATTTTGGAGTGGAAGCTTTTGGAGGTAAGTACTATGAATACATGTTGTATCCATATGCTAAGCTATTATGTATATATATATATATTGGTGTACTTCCTTAAATGAATTGGAATAAATGTGTGGATTGGTGAGTATGGTATGGGATGAGTTCCACCCCTTTTGTGTATTGGAAATATGTGGATTATGGTGGATAACATCTTTGTGAATGATGAATGTTATGAATGTGAGAATGAATTGGTGATCATGTATGAAATGTTGTTATGAAAACTTATTGTGATTCAATTATGTTGAGATGCGTTGAATATGATGTGTTCGGTTTCATAAGAAGGTAAAACAGGTGAGGAAATAATGATGTGTGAGATTGTGTGTTGAGTGAAGACTGAGCCAGTTGGATAGTCTTCACTGATGTTGTAATATGGGAAAAGTTGAGCTGATGGATATCTACCCATGATTGAATTGTAGGAAGTAAGACTGAGTCGGGCAGATAGTCTTACTTTATGGCCATTTGAAATGTGAATTTAAGTGTGATGAATGTGCCAAGTTTTGGCTAATTGTGAGGTCTTTATCAAAATTGTAGTCCTCTGAAATAGCTTTCCATAGCCTCTTGAATCACTTAAATCCGAGTTCTTTAGAGGGAGTTATGGCTGAAAAAGTGCAACATAGTCCAAAGGCTTGTGGCTCTTCGTGCTTGCGCCGACTCAGCACAGTGTGCCGACCGTGCCGAGTTATGACAGTGACTCAGGGTGCCAACTCAGCAAGGTGTGCCGAGTTATGATGAGTCATCCTCTTTTTCTTTAGCACACTTATATCTTCGTATTTTGACTATAACTTAAGCTATAAAGGTCAAAATGGAGCGTGGTTTGATGTGAGAGAAACTTTAAAGTATCCCCTACAACTTTCATGTTTGGAGTTTGAGTTGAATCTATCATTAAGATTCTCTAATTGAGCTTGACATTTTATTGCTCACTTGTTCCTTTTTCATTTTGGACTCCTGTACGAAGTCGATGTAGTGCCAATGGTAATGGAACTTTATGGTGATTGTTTATAAATTTAGTAGAGGTTTGAAAGACTATATTATGATTCTTAGTTTGCATTTATTTTATTGGTTATCATGTTCTATCAACTCTTTACTTATGTGATTAGTATATGTGTGTGCAACTGTATTCATAGTTGCTTATTGAGTTGCAAGCTCACTCCTTTGCTATTGAATCTTTTCAAGACTTGGTTAGATTAAGGGCTTGAAGCTTGCGTCTAAGTTATAGGTGGGCCGAAGTGAGCTATGGTGTATCCAACTTTCATCCTGGATATCATCTGGCATTTTGAATTGGCATTGTGTGTGGGCAGATAGTTTTATATAATATGTGTGTAATTAAAGATAAACATGCATGCAATGCTTGGCATGTATGTACATACAAGTTATTATTCTATATAAGTATCTTTTATTGAAAAATTTTATTATGCCTAATGTGAGATGCTTGATTATGCCATGTGTGAATGTTTGTTAGTAGTCACGTGTTTGTTATGTTTTTGGGCATCACATTTAGTGGTATTAGAGCGGGAATTAGATTCCCTCGGGACATGAGAATGTATGCATTCATAACATATCATGCATAAGTCATAGGTGACCAATAGTAAATGTGTGTTGCATATGTCAAAATGGAAAGACACCAAGCTCTACCTATCGGCTCAGAGGAGTCGTCCGATTTTGTACATGGTCAAACACCCATACATTCTTTAGATGCACCTGCACAATCACAACCTCAACCCCCTCTTGCACAAGTTGGATATCAACCATTTATGCAGGAATTTGTTCAGATTATGAAGGAGAAGATCTAAAAACCAGTGGATAGTACTCTAGATGATCACTATGAGAAGATAAAAAAGTAGGGAGCAAAAGTTTTTATGGGAACCACCGACCCAATGATGGTAGAGGAATGGTTGAGAAACACGGAGAGGGTATTGAATCGAATTAAGTGCACCACCCAAAAGAAAGTGAGATATGCGGAATCCTTATTTGAACAAGATGCACTTGATTGGTAGGAAACTGTTATGGGGAGTGGAGATGTACCAACAAACTTGACTTAGACTGACTTTTTAAAGGAATTTATGGATAAATACTTGTCACCTATGTACAAAGCCAGAAAGAAGCTTGAATTTCTCAATTTAAAGTAAGATGAATTATAGGCTGCGGGCTTTGAGGTCCAGTTTATGAGATTATCCAAATATGCACCTAAGGAAGTGGCAACCGATGAGCAAAAAAGAGGTAAGCTTGACCCTTAAGATCCGGGATTGGATTGCAATTAAACCTCTGACTTACAAAGATTTATTAGAAACGGCCATTCGAGCGGAGGAAACTATAATGGAGAGGAATACTCTAGAAGCAAAAAGAAAGAGGACTACCAATGTGTTTACCCCTTCAGGTAGAACCCGTAGAGGATTATCCTTTAGAGGTTCTAGTTTTCAGCAACACAATTTTAGAGGATGAGGGTTCAGTCGAAGCAATCAAGTATCAGGAAGTGCTTTTAGTAGAGGAAGCGAAAGATCAACTAATCAAAGGAGTGTGGGAAGAAGTAAATATGTGGGTAGTGTTTCATCCTCTACATGCAACAAATGTGGTCAATATCATTCAAGGGAATGTTGGGGACCTCGAGTAACTGTGTGTTACTATTGCAATCAACCAGGACACGTTATGTGGTATTGCCTAGCAAAAAGGAGTGTAAAAAGATCACAAATAATAGGGCAAAGTAGTGCGGGAGAAAATAATCCCCAAATAAGTTGAGGTAGAGGTCATGAAAGAGGAAATGGAGTTGGTACATCGACACCAATAAGGATAATGAGGTAGGTTTAAAGTCAAGCCAGAGTTTATGCGATTACGAGGCAAGAAGCCCCAGCTACACCAGATGTGGTGACGGGTATATTTGACATCCTTGGCCATGATTCTTTTATTTTAATAGTTCCAGGATCCACATGCTCTTTTATTTCATATGACTTTGCATTAAAAGTTCATAGCACTATGGAATCATTAGAGCATGACCTATATATATCTATGCTAGCCGGGGGTGTAGTAGTTGTGAATAGGGTGGTTAGATCATGTCCAATAGTAGTGGATAATATGATTTTGCATGCAGACTTGGTAGTTATCAAGTTAGAAGAATTCAATGTGATTTTAGGAATGGATTGGTTGTCTAAATACCATGCTATTGTAAATTTCTTTACAAAGGAAGTAGTTTTAGAGGTTCTAGGAAAGAGAAAGACAGTTTTAGTAGGGGAGAGGAAAACTATTCCTACTTGTCTTATTTCGGCCACAATAGCATTTCAGTTGATTAGAGATGGGTGTGAAGCATATTTGGCCAACATTATCGATACATCAAAAGTGAGTTCGGGGGTGATGGATAAACTAGTCATTAAGGAGTTTTTAGATGTCTTTTTGGATGAGTTGCTGGGGTTGCCATCACATCGAGAATTGGATTTTGAGATTGATACCATACCAGGAGCGGCACCAATATCAATTGCTCCATACAGAATGGCACCTTTAGAGTTGAAAGAATTAAAGAAGCAGCTGGAAGAATTGTTAGAAAAAGAGTTCATTAGGCCAAGTATATTGCCCCCTGGGGAGCACCGATGTTATTTATAAGAAAGAAAGATGGAAGCTTGAGATTGTGTATCGACTACAGGCAATTGAACAGGATCACAATGAAGAACAAATATTTTTTGCCCAGAATTGATGACTTGCTTGATCAGTTGAAGAATGCTTCAGTATTTTGAAAGATTGATTTGAGATCCAGTTATTAGTAACTTCGAGTAGCGGAAAGTTCCATACCAAGGATGATATTTAAAACCTGATATGGGCACTTTGAGTTTTTAGTTATGCCATTCGGGTTGACAAATGCACCGACAGCCTTCATGTCTTTATTGAACAAGACTTTCCAATCTTATTTGCATCAATTTGTTATTATATTTATAGATGATATACTTATCTATTCATCAAGCCAGGAAGAACATAAGAGACATCTCTGAATAGCTTTGCAAATACTTCAAGAGAAGTAGTTGTATGCGAAATTCAGTAAGTGTGAGTTCTGGATGGAGGAGATTGCTTTCCTTGGTCACATTGTGTCTAAAGAAGGAGTGCAGCCAGATATGTCAAAGATTAAAGCTATTTTAGAGTGGAAAGCACCTAGAAGTGTGACCGAGATTTGAAGTTTCTTAGGTTTAGCTAGTTACTATAAAAGATTTATGAAGGATTTTTCTGTTATTGCTAAACCATTGACAATTTTGTTGAAGAAAAATATTCCTTATCATTGGGATAAAGCTTGTCAATGAAGTTTTAAGAGATTAAAGAAAATTCTCACCACTGCCCCTATTTTAGCATTACCAACTAGAGATGGAGGTTTTATGGTGTATACTGATGGTTCAGGACAAGGATTGGGTTGTGTGCCTATGCAAAAAGGAAGTGTAATAGCCTATGCATCTAGGCAACCGTGGACTCAAGAAATGAACTATCCGACACATGATTTGGAGTTAGCCGCCATTGTTTATGCCTTGAAGACTTGGAGGCATTACTTATATGGAGAGACCTTTTCTATCTTCACTGATCATAAAAGCTTGAAGTATATTCTTACTCAAAATGAGTTAAATTTAAGGCAACGAAGATGGATGGAATTGTTGAAGGATTATGATTGCACCATCGAATATCATCCGGGAAAGGCAAATGTCATAGCGGATGCTTTAAGCAGAAAAACTGGAGAGAGCAATTTAGTGGCTTTACAAAAAATGAATGTTTCATTTGATGTTGAAGTAGACCACTTATTGGCCGCATTACAAATCAGACCATCTTTGGAGGATCAAATTAGAGATGTTCAAATGGAAGACGTGTACTTGAAGAAGATGAAAGAAAAAGTAGAAGCAGGACTTAATACACAATTTACCTTAAGGGAGGATGGTATATTGATGATTGGGAAGCGTGTGTGTGTTCCGAATAATGGTGAATTAAGGAAGCAAATAATGAATGAAGTACATACCGCTCCTTATGCGATGCACCCCGGTAGTACGAAATTGTATTAAGATTTGAAGTCGTGTTATTGGTGGCCAGCGATAAAAAGAGATATAGCCAAGTATGTTGTGAGATGTTTAACTTGTCAACAAGTAAAGGCCAAACATCAAGCTCCTACAGGAAAGCTGCATCCTTTGGTAATACCGGAATGGAAGTGAGAGAAGATCACTATGGATTTTATGATTGGACTGCCTCGTACTTTTCGGAAGCATGATGTGGTATGGGTAATAGTAGATTAGTTGACCAAGTTGGCTCATTTCTTGCCGATACAAATAAGTGATTCATTAGACAAGTTAGCTTCTTTGTACATTACAAAGATTATGAGGCTACATAGAGTTCTTTTATCTATTATGTCTAATAGAGACCTGAGATTCACTTCCCATTTTTGGGAAAGTTTACAAAAAGCTTTGGGGATGAAATTTCATTTTTCCACTGCTTTTTATTCGTAAACAGATGGACAGTCAGAAAGGATGATTCAGACACTAGAAGATATGATGAGGGCTTGCACCTTGGAGTTTCACTTGAAGTAATATAGATTCAAAATCTATTTTAAAAGTAATCTCATAATCCTCTTCAGTCACAAATTAGAACATTTGTCAATCACAAGTTCTCCCACTACTCTTAAATTAACTTTCGTTGAATTTTAATATCATCTATATAATCTTCTTAGCCATCTTCAATCACAAGTGATACAATTATAGCTGAAATCAACTAGCATGCACAATATCTCTTTTAATTACTATCTTGTTCTTTCCCTGTTTCAGAATATCCTTATCTACCTTCTTTATATGCAAAAGTACAATAATATCATAATTTCATACTTAATCTATTCTTGAAATAATACTAATCTTCTTCTTAATTCAATGATTATCGAAGTCTATATATTAATCATACTGTTTTACTACTTGGTAATAAAATCCCATCACTAAATTCATTGTCATAACATTCCAATAGGCATTGGAATGCATATACCATGTCCCTAATAATGCAAGCGTGTCTTGTATATGCAATGCATACCCATATAAATGATCTTGTAAAATTCAAAATCAAAAGGTATCATAAGCAACATAATAAAATGTACCCATATTTTTATCCGATGTGGCAAAAGCTTCTAACTGAGCAGTAGCATATGTTCTTCCTTGATTCTGAGGTTGATTATCGGGTTTAGTTTGTATTAAAATGTTAGCTCCCCTTTTCTTACTATCTCCTTCAACCTCTGCCCAACTCAACACTGACTTAAAACTCTCCTTTCTTATGCCACGTTGTTCAATTAGTTAAGACTTTCCACAATTTTCTTCAATAGATAGTCTTTAAAGAAATACCCATCTTACTTCAATAATTGAAGGAAAGTATATGTAGAGAAACAATGAAAGTGCGGAATTTAAAATTTTTCCATTGTATGCAACATTTGCATCAACACAATACATTTCCATGCCCATAGATCATATCACATGCACTCTTACATAGCTAAACATACATAATGAACAATATATCAAGTACATATCAACCAAATCATGCTTTCAAGATGAAGACCTAACAACTAAGAGATGTTGTAACACTTACAAGACTCCTTAGTTGGTAGCACGCTCGAAAAGTTTTGGTTGTTGGTGATCTATAAGCTTGAGCTCCCCAAGTGTGAAGCCTCTAGCTTGAAACACAAGGTTGGCTAGGAAGACCTCCAAGGATGGTGTTGTTCAATCTTCAAGCCTCTCCTTTGTTGACCCAAAGAGCTTGTATGAACTTCCATCAAGGAAGGATGTGTAGGACAATTGAGCAACCCTTAAAGATG
>CATIWO010068334.1:0-23414 GCA_949673435.1 Macaranga tanarius | reverse complement strand
GATGATTATAAGTTGAGATTATTAAACATTAGTAAACCCATTTTGGTTAGCGGACCCTACAGAATGACATTCTCCATTTTCATACACAGATTAATTAATTCATTGAACGCCTGTTTTATGCCATTGGTACGGAATATTCGTGGAATTTCATGACATTAACCGTACGGATGTACTAGCACAATGTACAATAGGTGACGGTTAATTTAACTTTATTTCCACAGTGTTCATTAATATGAATCCCAAAAAAATAAATTTTATTTAATTCACGAAGGCCAAACAAAAAAATTCTGATTCTATGTTTTGAACTATAACTATGATAAAGATTATTAAATGAGCCATCAACTTCTCAATTATAAAGCGATTCCATTAAAAATAATAATAATTTTTCCTCATTGTAAACATAATACCTGCAACAACTTGTTCCCATATTGACAAAAAAAAAAACCTTCTTGTTCCATTAAATTTTTTTGCTGCTAATAGAATATCAAACTGTTTATACGTTTAAGAAAAAGAAAAACATTAAAAAAATAAAAAATTTTAGTTGAATTTTAATCAAATATCAGTCTATTAACAATAATAAATAAAAAATAAACAATAATTTTATCAACAATAATAATCTAACAATTGATAAATTAAAATTAAAATAGAAGCAATCATTCCCTACGAAATATGATAAAAATTGATGGCACACAATAATGCTTAGGAGTAAAATAACAATTGAACTACTACCTTACTACTTAAATGTGAAATTAATTAAACTACTACCTTACTAACAATAATGCTTAGGAGACGATATTTTTGAAAGTAGCCATTGATTTAGAATCTTTAGTTTGCATGATGATCTGTTTATGTTGCACATACTTGTATAGAAGTTTTGTTACATCATATGGTTACGGTTAAAGATTATATATGTTGTCAAATTGCAATTAATTAGAGTATTGATTTTGGACTTTGAAGATTGCTACAGTACGTATTTTGATAATTAATTTAATGAAAGTCAATAAAATGACAGCAACAATAATGAAAATTAACAAAACAACAGCGACAACAATAGGATTAAACTCTCTCTCTTCACCTAACTCTCACCAACTCTCTCTCTCTCCCCTCTCTCATCAGTTTTCTTCTTCCTCTTGAGTTGCAGTCATGGTATTTGAGTTTTAGCAATTTTTTGGTAAAAAATCACTCAAATACTTCTAATTTTTTGCTTTTTGTTGTAATATATTACCTATGTTGAGATTATTCTCAAGTTTGTAAAAATTTATCTTTTTTAAATAATTTTCTGTTTGTTTTTAAAGTTTTAGTTAGTCTTTTAGTCATCTGATCTATCTAATGAAGCTGTTGGTTGGTAGATCATGATGGTACAATATCATAAATGGTGGATACATTGAAGAAAATAGTTAGATTCTGCTCCGATCAGCTCATTCGTCGCATCAGTATGATGTTTCAGACTAATAAAGTTTTATTTGTTATATCTTCAGGAGGATATTTCAAGTTGTTTACCTTATATTTTATTTTATATATTTTTAAGGAGAAATATCATTTGTTTATCTTTGAGTTTTTTCAGTATACTGAAATTTATAACTTTTTATTTTGTGTAATGAAACTTGCTAAAAAAAAAAGATAATAAATATTTAAATTCGGTATGGTGTCCTCCTCATAATCTATTGTAAACAGATCGAGCACAGGTACGGCAGGGTGAATTGAGTATTTTATTAAAGCCAGTGTAATTTGCAAGAGGTGCATGTGTAATGCTTATGCTTGCATGTGTTCTACACGAGTTTGTTTTGGCTTCATTAAAATTTGAGTAACATTTTCAGTGAGATTTTAAGTGGTTTAGTAGTTAAAATTTAATTAAGTAGTATTTTCAGTGAGAAATTAAGTGGTTTAGTAGCTACTTTTTAATCAAAAGCATCTTCAAGACTAACATATTTTTTTTTAATGTCATTCTTTTGGTAGATGGTGGGACTCATATTGAATATATTTTATTTTGTCTTTTAGGAATTAGAATCCAAAAGGAAAAATAAGAACTCTATTTCGATTATTTCATATTGATTGAAATCAATACAAATCAAAGAGATGAAGAAATAGAATTAATTGAATTCTGCTGTAACAAATTTTGAAAAAATTAAATTTCATGTGTAATCTATTAATTTGTAATTTATTGGACCTTTTTATTAGTAAAAAAAAAATCATTAACTTTACTTTTTTTTTTACTAATTCCCAATTCTCATATCAACTATCAACTACGACAATACTTAACAACTGTTACATAACTTATAAGAATTGAACTCATGACCTTCTATTATGGGGCCTCAATGTGGATAGCCTCAATGTGGATAGTCTCTTTGCCAACTATCTCACTCATCACATAGCCATTAACCATAGCTTGGTATTTATAAAACTTTAAAATTATTAAAAAAATTATTTCATACATTAAGCTTTTTTTTTTTTCTTATCATTATAGGTTGAGCTTATTAAACATTAGTAAACCCATTTTGGTTAGCAGACCCTACAAAATGACATTCGCCATTTTCATACACAGATTAATTAATTCATTGAACTGTTTCATGCCATTAGTACGGAATATTCGTGGAATTTCATGACATTAACCATACGGCTGTACTTGCACAATGTACAATAGGTGACGCTTTAACTTTATTTCCACAGTGTTCATTAATATGAATCCCAAAAAAAATAAAATTTATTTAATTCACGAAGGCAAAAAAAAAAAATTCTGATTCTATGTTTTGACTATAACTATGATAAGATTATTAAATGAGTCATCAACTTCTCAATTATAAAGCGATTCCATTAAAAAAATAATAATTTTTCCTCATTGTAAACATAATACCTGCAACAACTTGTTCCCATATTGACAAAATAAAATAAAAAAAAAACTTGTTGTTCCATTAAAATTTGTTTGCTGCTAATAGAATATCAAACTGTTTATACGTTTAAGAAAAAAAAACATTAAAAAAATGAAAATTTTTAGTTGAATTTAACCAAATATTAATCTATTAACAATAATAAATAAAAAATAAACAATATATAATTTTATCAACAATAATAACCTAACAATTGATAAATTAAAATAGAAGCAATCAAATATAATAAAAATTAATTTTACATATCATGACGGCACACAATTATAATACTTAGGAGTGAAATAACAATTAAACTACAACGTTACTACTTAAATGTGAAATTAATTACAATGTTAATAGTTAATAATTTTGTATGATCAGTAGTTTGAATGGACATAAGATCAATTAATTAATTCCTTAAACAAGATATATAATATTAGTCCCATAAACACATACAAGCACAGAATCAGAAGCTGAAAAAACTGGTGACAGCTGCATCTATTACTGTTAGAACTGTGACTGTCAACTCCGAGCTCCCTTCTTGTTATGTACCCTGAC
Organism: Macaranga tanarius; assembly: GCA_949673435.1. Lineage (NCBI taxonomy): Eukaryota > Viridiplantae > Streptophyta > Magnoliopsida > Malpighiales > Euphorbiaceae > Macaranga > Macaranga tanarius. Next base: position 19,992 of record CATIWO010068334.1, on the reverse strand, counting down.
GATCTTGTCACTTTCTGGCTATCTGATGTAGTTCCCAATTCAATATCTTCAAAATCTTCTAAAGAAGGGACTATAGATTCACAGGAAACGTCAACTCCACTATGAGGGTCTTCTAATATCCGAGTTACTGCTTCCGAGTAGACTTAAGCCAACAATTCTTTAGCCATGCTTGTGCAAATTAGTCACCGGAGAATAGCTACAATATGAGTGTTACAATAGGCCCTATACAGTATGTGTATGTGTAACTGTTGCAACAAATATATATGGGAGTGGGGTGGTGGTGAATCTTGTGGCGTTAAGGGCAAGGATTTAAGGCAATTACCATATGGCTTGTATTGTATGGTCCGCTTCTAATTTGTTTTTACCACTGTTTTCTTGTTGATAAACCCATGCGAATAAATTAAGCCTGTAATGCGGCTATAGGCCCACATTTCATTTTAATCCACTTGACCCAAATGATAATTAATTGAAAAAAATTTTCAATAACATACCCTGTTTAAAGCCTTCCTTGCATCAATTACGATATAATTTTGGGTCATGCTTTGTATATAAGATGGCTCATATTAGTGATTTTCTAGTCGCGAGAGAAGAATAATGCCTCTTTTTTTTTTTCTTCTTCTTGTGAGATACAACCCAGACTGCGAAACTGCAAGAGTTGGTTAACACTATAACTATCACTAACAACTAACAACTACCTATCATATTACAATCATATTACAAATACATCATATATTAATATATATATTTATATCTTAGTGGGGAAGAGGCAAGCACATATAATGTTATTGCCCCCTCTAGGATTTAAATCTGAAACATAAAGGTTCTAGAGTTTCCGCCTAGACCATTTAGTTTAGGCCTCGTTGGCTAGACCAAATATGATTATTGGTATATTTTTAATGCCTCTTATGTGATTGTATATACATGGTATATGTTTAATGTATTATAAATATGATTATTGAATATAGTAGTCCGAAATGTGTGAAAATCTCCCTAACTAGTATAGAAGACAAAAATTATTGATTTCTCAAATGTACTAGTGTGCAGTAAATTCTTTCATTTGTTAGAGGGTTCTTGAATGTCACAATGAGGACCATGTGAAAGCAATTTGTGACAAAATCACATGTAGGTTTCACCTCTATGTATGAGTACCTTGTTATAAAGGCAAAATATTAAGATATAATATATCTAAATATGACCTAAAGCATAGGTTAGCAATTCCAAAAATATGGTAAGAGAATTCACAGAATAGCATAATTTTCCATGACATTGCTGGTTAGTTTCCGGATACCTCGTAAATCAAATTCACATTACATGATAAGAAATCAATCCTTAATAGTAAGCTTGAGCAAAGGAGGAAGAGGAAGTGACCTCCTGACTGGCCTGACCTCTGTCTTGAACAGAAGAAAAGAAAGCTTGTCCACGGAGAAATACACAAATCCACCGCTGGAGTGAGTTACAAATGATCCAAAACTTTTCCCTACAATGCAGTGCCATGCCGGACCATACACGCCATCAAACTCCTGAAACAAAATGTCAAATAATCAGCAAGTGTCTACAAATAGGACATACCTAACTTTTGACTGCAAGAAGAAGAAGAAGAAGACATTTCAACTATATTTAGACACTTCATTTGTAAATTGTTCACTTGAAAGTAAAACAAAGTTCTTTTCTTCATTTTCAACCACGTTTGAAATTGTGTTGCGCCTCCTCATTCCATTATTCAAACAAAATAGTAGGTGCCAGCAGAAGTTACTGACTTCGTCCCAAAATGTCAAGTTTCATGTGGAACTGGACATGAAATCTGGCTAGAAAGAAGGAGGCTTAAAAAAAAGTACAGCATATTTTCATTCAACAAAGCAAGGCTAAGTTGCTTCAATGGAGACTTTGCTTCAAATGCTAAACATAAAAAATAATATGGCTCGAGAATTGCTAACGATTACCTTCTTGAGACACATAGCTAAATGTGTAGGATTGGGTTTGTTCTCGAGATTTGCGTCAAGAACTGCTCTAGTGCACCGAAACGCGCGCTCCTGCATAGCGCTAGGCATCTCAGCGGATCTCAGCCGTATATTCAAATCAACAGCTATTGCTGCTAGCTTGGCCTGGTTGGATGGTGGTGCTCTCAACATGGGTGGCACAGGTAGCGTGTGGCCTGAAGGTGGACACTGCATTTGCACCAGAGCCCTGCTGCTGCTGCTCCTCCTCCTACTCCTCCCATTCTCTGACTGCATTCTCTCCATATTAAACTGAAACAAGTCCAAGTCTTTACAAAGAGAGAAAACGAGAGACAGCTTCTTTATAAAGGGGAGAAATTAAAGAGACGTATTCGGTGGGTAGCAGATATATTTGAACTTTGACTGGGGCAAGGGGCAAGTACTCTTATTTCGCATATTTTATATGGATTCTGTTGCCTGAAAAAGACAGGTGATAAAACAAACGTTTTTGGTGTTCTTACAAGTAAATAAAATAACATAAGAGAGTGAGATTGCAGAGGGTAAAAGATATGATCAGGTACAGGTACAGGTACAGGAACAGAATTGCGTATCCTATAATAATAATAAATAATAGAACGTGGTAAGAGAATCCTGGTTGCCTTGTGGGCAGTTCCTTTGCTTCAGCTTTTTAGCTTGGTAAATGAGTCTACTATAATTTGATCGATCAGTCCATCATCTGTGGTCCTACTCCACCATTATTTGATACTGCCCCTTCCAGTTGATTCACGAAACTGCAGGCTGCAGCAGCTATTACATTAGAGCAACTGCACAAATCTGAGCTACTGTAGATCCAGAAGGAGAAACAAGTCTCATTGATAGCTTGCTTGGAATGTAGCATGCATAAAAGGGGAAATCGAGATTGATATTGCATACAAAACGGCACTGTATATATAATGAAACAAGATGTAGCACCTACAAGATTTTGGTAACATAACGTCAAGATTTGATGATGGGAAGACATCCCCCTAGGTATCCAAAAACTCAAAAGTGTATTAACTTCAGGCATCGATTCAACATTCTAATGCACGCAAGGATAGAATAGTTTCTTGTATAAAGATATAGTTCTACAGCTAAAGAAAAATCATCTTCCTTCGAAATTTACTTATTAATAGACTTCTGTGTATCTATGGATTCACAAAGCTTGCATCTCTAAGTTGGTGGTGCCCTTTTCAGCCGATTGTTCGGGATCATGATTCTCGTTCTCACTTGCAGAGCTCATCTCTTGAACCGGGGGAGGGTTGACGACAGTCATTGGCATGACAAAGTTATCCGACAGGCGCCCCTTCATCTCCCTGTGCTCCTGGCACAAAGCACACCAATGCATGCAGCAGTGAACCATACATGGATCACAAGGTGAGTTCTGCAGTCCACAAAAGAACAAGTTAATACATTGCAAGCCCAGCCCAATCAACATTCTCCAGGATACTCAATATTGAGCTTTCCTAAGAACTATAATTTTGGCTCTCACGAGAGAGCATCAACTAAAGAAATTCATCAACATAAAGCCAAATCAACGTAGGTGGCAGCATGGTGCATCCTAGAGGAAGAGCATTATTAATCTAACCTGGTTGTGTTATAACAACAAATAAATTTACGAAATACAACCCAAGCAATGCCAAAATGTACATCATCGGATTTGTTAATACTTGTTGAATTCAGACAGGCTCACCGCACAACTATCATGGGCTCCAAAAGTAACACTCATCAGTCGCCACAATTAATCACATGATGCTATACAATTGCGAAGCATAAATTGCAGCAAAGAAGTAATTCAGATTAGCACAATTACAATAGACTAGTATGATATCAAATTGTTAGATTAAGAGCCTCATTATCTCCTTTTAATTTGGTATATCTGCAAAATTATAGTTTGGAAAAAAAAAAAAGATGGTCACTTACCACAGTCTTCCCCTCCTTCCTGCTTGGCAATGTGCTGCAGGTGGATGGATGGTTAGATGCAAGGAGATTTACTTAAGTGATCAACTCTAGCACTAAACACTCCCTTGACCCAACCTACCAAAAACCCCACATTTAATAACTCCTAAATCACTAACTGCTTCTTTGGACATTACTTTTGACAACCAAGAAAAATTTAAAAATTTCAGATGGCCATCTTAGCATAACAGGTCTGCTAAATACATATGTGTGTGTGTGTGTGTGCGCGTGTGTGTTTATATCACATTTACCTTGAGGTGATATTTCCTCTGTAAGGATTGCCTAACAAGACCAGTGTATATGCCGCACATCCACCAAGCAAAAAGCAAACCTTCGCAAATTAGAAATGATGTTCTTGGGTCAACACCATGAAAGATTGCTGTTGCTGCAGCCAGTGCCATTCCACCTTCAATACAAACAGCATGACAAATGCAAGGAGTAGTCCAAGGGGTATCATCTCTCAGGCTTTCAACATTTCGCCCAAATAGAACACAAGGACAAAAAAGTCCAGTCCAACCTGCACAGTAGCATAATGAGAAAATTGTAAATCAATCATGGCTCATGCAGATGACCAATTATACGGTAGAAATCTGGACCTGGAGATGCATTCATCAAAAGAACAAGGAAATAAAAGAGAGCCAATTTCAAAGAAGAGAACAACAGAGGAAATCATCCACCTTACAGAGGAAGAGTTAGAATTTAGCCACATTTCAACACTCATCGAGAAATAATCCAACAGAGAACATCATACAGTCGTGGCTATCACATCAATGGATACAAAAGTTACCGTAAAGCAAACACCCTCGCGTTGAATAATAGAAAATTGCTTGGCCACACATATCATGAGAACCAAGAAGCTGATGGCAATATGTTACCATCAACATTACTGGATCTTCAGTAACATGTATTTGTATCAAAGCCTGGCAACATATTATAGACTCAATTTCAAGGTAACAATATCAAACCAATTAACTCTAAAATATTGAATTCCACCTTCTTGTACAAGCCATAAAATCTCAGTAAAATAAAGCAACTAAATTAACACTATCATATACGCATTAGAGGATTTCAAATGGAATCAATTAAATGAAAGATCTAACAATGTTGAGAAAGAGGTAAAACAAACCATATTGACTTAATGAAAAGGGACAAAATCTACCTCATTTGAAAGCATCAATCAATTAAAAAAATGGAACTTACAACTTTCAGTGTCTTCAGCACAGCCAAAAATTCCAGTGGTCCAAGGCTCATCAGAAGGAGGCTCAAAATTTTCAGGCAAAGCCTGCCCGCATTCGTTGCACCTCCGAATATTCAACTGCCAAAAGAAATGATAATAACAATTAAACCCAAATTATTCAAATTTCACCTGTCTTGAAATGAAACTGATAGAGAGAGAGATGAAGATTCGAGACCTGAGGAACCTCGATGGGCTGATTAAGCTCACCAGGCTTAATATCCTCCACAGCCGCTTGCTCTTTCGTCAGCTTCACATATCGCGAGTGGGCACTAGCCTCTGCCATCGTCTGATCTCACTCACTCACTAAAAGAAATGCCAGAAAATAATTACCTCCGAAATTAAGAAAGAGAGCAGCGAAATTTCGCGACGATCTCGATCTCGATCTCGAACTCAAACAACAACATTAAGGATTTGTAAGGAATTTAAGGAAACCGGTCAACTGCAACTACCCCTTTCTGTAATCTTGTATTTCTATTTTCTAGTCTAAGCAATTTCTTCAACCACGCTAAACGACCCAGCCCCATGCGCTGCGTTTTATTGCAAGTGGTTTTGGTTTGGCCCATTGGTCGGTCCGTCAAAAATTTTGGATTAAGGAAAATCCTTTGTTATTCCACGTAATTAAACCAATAACTGTTTGCCACCTCATTCAAGTTTATTTGATTAAAAATATACTTGCAGTCGCAGATAAACTATTATAATTTTGGACCACCTTAAATATGTGCCACTCCACCATGTTATATTTTTTATACTTATTTAAAATTCATTTCTTAAATTTTAGTTAAGTATATTAATATTATTAGTTTATATCTATAAGAGTTGGTGAATCATAATTATTATAAAATTTATCTTTTGGTCTTCAAATTATAATACATTTTTAATAATTTATACTTAAATATCTAACTATAATAAATACATTGTACAAAAGCCTTTTTATTCATTTTTAATAAAAGAATTGTCGCTATTATAAGATTTATAAAGAGAATTGTTCTTATTATATAGTTGATTGTATTGAAGTAATTAAGTTTTTGACCAAATACAATGATTAATTGATTTATGCTTGGCAAGTTTGCTTAATTTGGATCCACTAGAAACTTAAATTTACCAAACATAAAACATTCTTATAGCATATCTTGTATAAAATATTTATAAATTTAACTAGCACCGCTGCCATAATGTTTATAAGTACTTTAAAAAAACCCAATACGATATAGCAAGGACAATTATTTATTTTTGTGTAAATTTCATTATTATTATTATTAATTTATGCTTATACATTGACTATGCCGTGGAAGGATATGTTTCAAGCAAAGGCGGCTAACTGGAGTGCTATATCCACGAGCTACAAGATTAATGAAAAACTGCCATTTTTCAATAGTTTGGGAGCTTAGAGCTATGGCTATGAAGGCCAATTTCTATACCAACCAGCCCAAGCAGAGACCAACCCACTAATCCCAAGAGTAAAGGCATGGTTACAAAATGGGTTTGGTTCAATATCCGCGACTGCAATAATCAAGTCTGCAACATTAGCTGCTACTGCCATCAACCTCATCACTCTGTCTGCTCTAATCTTCCTCACACTTTCTTCCACTTCCTTTGAGTTTGAATCTTTTTCTTTTGAAGCAGAAAGCTTCTTTTCTTCTCGTAATCCTCTTCTTATCATAATAAAATCTGCTATAACGAAAAATATATAGCCAAAGGACTCACCAAATGCTGAAATGAAGCTCATCTTTTTTGCCAACGTAGCATCCAAAGTTCCAATTCTTGCTAACCAAAGAAAATGGTCGAAAAAGAAGTATACCATTTCTCCTGAATTGGCAAGCACAGCCAATACTCTCAAAGTTGTGCTGGAGCCTGGACTTCTTCTTAGAGCATTGAAACCAGTGAGAAACCTGCCAGTTCTAAAAGCTTTTCTGCCAAGACCTGATGAAACTTCCCATTGCTTGAATCTCTGAGCAACTTGTGGGTGGGTGGATTCTACATGCCAGTTGACAAGCTTGGATACGTATTGAAAAGTCTTGACAAGCTTGTCTATTCCATCTCTCTTTGCCAAGAACACGACTAGCTTGTCCACTGTATCATTCATTTTTCAACCTGTGAGAATTAGCTAGCTAATGGTTGGTGTTGGTGATGAGGTTGAAGAAGAGTTCATTTGGGCATTTTTGTGGAGAATTTGTACACAGAGTAATCCAATGATGCGAGCCACATATGGCTCACCGTTTGGGATAATTGATGAATAGGTGGTTGGACCTTATTGTTTCATTGCTTAATCCTTGCTGCCAGTGGTTTTCTTTTTAATTATTTTTTGGTCCTATTTGTCTTCTCTAGAAATAAATTATTTCGTCTTTTACCATGTTCTATCATACAACTCTAATCAATGGTGGAACCGAAAAAACAAAAAGAATAAATTATATTAACATTTAAGTTCTCATTTTCTTTTGCAAAAACATTTTATTTTAAAATTTTTTTCTTATTTTGACATTTTTTTTTATTTTTATCTTTCATAATTAGCTTTGAAAATCATTTTTGTAAGCCTCCACTGAAGTAAGATATCAATTTCACATGCCTAGTATGAGAGAGAGAAATTGAATCCAATACCTCTCTCTTCCAAGGGTAATGGCTCTTGCCACTTGAGGTCTACCTCAAGTATTCGTCAAGAAAATTATTCATCTTGTTTATAATTTTTTTGATCTTGACAAAGTAATTCACATAAAGATATCTTTTAATATTTTAAAATTTTTATTATTGAAATGTTCAAAATTTAACATCAAAATTTTTTTTAACAACTAACTCTTTCAAATCACATCACTACAGTCTCCCATGAGTAGCCCAAATAGTAAAATGTGTAGAGACCAATGATCGAACTTCATTCCCCTTGATTTCTTCCCTTATGGTATTGAAAATTAACCACTCAAAACTAGATGCTAAAAAAAAATCACATCACTTCAATATGCCTTTTTGAAAATCTATAAAGAGATCATTATACGTGGGTAATATCTTAATCTAGCTAGATCTTCCTAAATTTACATGCTAAAATAAGGCCAAAAAAACTGGCGGGTATATATTTTCCATCTAATACTTTCCTATTATGAGCTTTTTAGTTGTTCTATTCCCATAATGCTTGCTTGTAGAAAGATCACCTTCTTCATTGGGAATGCTTGCTTGTAGAGAGATCACCTTCTTCTATTCCTATTATTGCTGATCGACAATGGCTTGGAGCATTGTCAATACCTGTTATGTCAGAGAGGAGGGATAACTTAATTGTGGTGTTACTGTTGCTTCTTCTTTCTTAGTAGTTTTGCTTGTTTGTTCCTATAAAAGTTGTGTGTTCCGCCTCAGTAGCTTTAGTTGCCCCATTCCCATAATGCTATTCTTTCTTGCTTTTCTGAGACCCATTAAACATGAGACTAGCAGATGAGTTTTTGTTAATGAATTCGTGGATTAATAGAAATTCACTCGGTCGAATTCAATACTTTATTTTTTTGCATCGAAGAATGCACATTTGATAATAAACTAATAAAAAACTTTATAAACAAGTAATATGAGACATTTTAGTTCTTTGCTTTTTAAAATACAACACATTTACAACACTTAGAAACAAGAAGCAAATGACAAAAGCTGGGATAACATGTAATAGACCAAGATTTTTTATGATATTTCTTATCAAACTCCCTTTTTATTATTATTTTTTTTTTGTAACATCATTTAATTTTAAAGAGCAAACTTGATTTCTTAGGTTATCATTGATTGCCCTATATAATGTTGAGATCCTGATTTGTTGATGGAACTGAGAAAATAGGAGGATTATAAATGTAGTAAGAACCTGAAGGTGGGTATGAAAATAAGTAGAAGGTGAGAAAATTACCTGAAATTAATTATGGTATAATGTATTGTATTGTATTTTTATTTTAATTATCGTCAATAAAAAATTAATATTTTAACAAATAAAAATAAAACTTTAATTTTGCATAAATCTCTTCCCTATTTAGCGACTTATCAATCAAATTATAGTTGCATTTGCTGCACAATTACATGTGTTCGTGAAAGAACCTAGCGATGTCGGCACGTGACACCTGCAGTGCGAATTTACATTTGCATAGGAAAATCCTGTCCGTTGGTATAAAAGAAAAAAAATCGAGTCAAGAGGATTGTATCATATGCACCACGGTTCAGAGTAGAGTGCTGCTACCGTCTGTTTCCCTGCAACCCGATATAACACGAACATCACACACATTCACACAACGCTAAAAACATCCTAATCCAAACCCTAAACCGAAAATCTCCTTCAAAACCCTATTTTTTTTTTATATAATTTAAATCAATTTTCTTTCATTTCAACAGCGTTTACAGAAATAATTTAATTAAACTTTGTCGGTAGGAGCTTCAATTGTTAGCCATGGACCAGCAGCGAGCCATGCTTGACGAACTCATGGGTGCAGGTAATTTAAAATCGTTGGATTCTCCTCAAAATTTTAATAAATTTTGAATTTTGATTGCTGTATGGGCTTGGCTTTGCTTTGCTTTGGTTGCTATTAATGCATAGCGAATTCTGTTTGATGCAAATTTTCAGATCGTAATTTAACGGATGAACAGAGAAAAGATTACAGAGAAATAACGTGGGATTCAAAAGAGGTGTGCCCTTATTATATGGCTAGATTTTGCCCTCACGACCTCTTTGTCAACACTAAAAGCGATCTGGGTATGTTTCTATCTATCTTTGTTTTCCTTTGGTTACTATACTAGTTATTTATTTTCATGTTGTTTCTGTTTCTGTTCTAGGGCCATGCGATAGAATTCATGACCCTAAGTTAAAAGAAAGGTGTGAATTTTTTTTTTTCTTTATAATGTAATTCGTTACGTTTCATTATTATTATTTTTTTTTTGGCATTAATGGGTGTTTGATAATTTCTCCTATAGCTTTGAGAAGTCCCCAAGATACGATAGGTACCTATCCAAATTTGAAGCTGAACTTGCTCAGCGTTGTGAGAAATTGGTAGGTTCTGTACTATATGTTTGGGTTGCTTGTGACGGTTAATCTGTGCTATATGGTTTTGTTTTAATTTCCTTTTGCTTATTACAGGTTATGGATTTAGATAGAAGGGTTAGGCGTGGACGAGAACGACTAGCTCAAGGGGAGGAACCTGTGCCTCCTCCTCCACTGTCAGCTGAAAAGTCTGAACAATTATCTGTAGTGGAGGAGAAAATAAAGAATCTGCTAGTGCAAGTGGAGTCCCTTGGTGAAGCTGGAAAGGTCGATGAAGCTCAAGCTCTTATGAAAAAGGTGATGTTGCTGTAACTGTTTCTACAATACCTGTTCATAAAAGCCAACCACCCAATCCCCCTTCCCACACCCCACAGGAGACGTTGGAAAGAATGAAATTATATAAAACAAAATAAAGAAAAAACCATTCAATTTAATTTGTTGAGAATTTACTCTTTACAAGTAGAACTTAAAGAAAATGTCACTTTGCTATTAAGATGCTTTGTGTTCTTCCTTGCTTGTCCTTAATGGATTATAGTACTATCTGAAAAATATCACTCTGCCAACCGTGGGATAAACTGTAAATTTTTGAAGTCCCTTTTACAGGTTGATGAACTCAATGCTGAGAAGACTTTGATTCAGTCCCAAAACGATAAAGTATTGATGGTTCCCCAGGAAAAAAAGATGGCCTTGTGTGAGATATGTGGTTCTTTTCTAGTGGCGAATGATGCTGCAGAGAGGACTCAATCTCATGTTGTAGGAAAACAACACATAGGTTATGGCATGGTCCGAGATTTTATCACGGAGTACAAGGTGAGTTGCATTTCCAAGAATGAATTGTAAATTGGGATTTATTTGTTCGCTTTCCCTTAATTTATAGAAATGGTGAATACTATTTACAGGAAGCTAAGGAGAAGGCAAGGGAAGAGGAGAGACTAGCAAGGGAGAAAGAAGCTGAAGAACGGAGGAAGCAGAGGGAGAAGGAATGTGAGAGGCGGAGAAGTGGCTCAGATGATAGAGACCGATATCATGATAGGGATCGAGAGAGGGAGAGAGACCGATATCGGGATCGTGAAAGGTCACGAGAGTGGAATGGTAGAGGTAGTGGGGATGGAGGAAAAAGGATGGACTGGAGGTCAAGGAATGGAAGAGATAATGGCAAGGATAGGTATCGTGATCGGAGTAGGTCACGTTCTCCTGTAAGACATGGTCAGAAGAGATCCTCTAGAAGTCCAGTTCGTCCATACTAAATGGATGTGTAGATAGATATCAAGCTTTTAAATAACATGAGGTAGAATTTTTAAATCTTGAAGTTCTTTTGAGCTTGTGTTTCTGGAGTCTTGAGTTCAATCAGCATTGTGGGTAAAGTTTTTTCTTGCTATCTCACAGCTTTGTTGAGACTATACCTCCTTTTCACCAATATTATAAAGGAGAAAATGGTTGAGGTAGGTATGACTTGATATTGTTGTAAGTCTTTTATGTTCATTGTAGGCTTTGGCTGAACTGAATTTCTTTTATGCTATTGTCTATGGAACTGCTGCTGATAGAGATGATGGTTTTATGTCTCAATTTCAAGGTAACTCAAAAATTTTGTTTCCGTCATGTACATGGTGATAACTTCGGTACCCTGGTTTATTATAGATTTCTCTTTTTTTCCTCAATTTAGGGTGATATCTACCACTGCTTCCTCCATTAAAGAGCAAAGAAAATCAAAAATCAAAAAGCAAAAATCTATTGTGATTACTTAAAATGAGGTTACAGGTTGACTGTGCTTGTTCTTCATAACATTAGTATGATCTCAATGTAACATGTTACATTGTTGACAGTCTACAAGGTCGAAATACTTCTTGTTCGTTTCTGCCCTGCCTGAAACCATAATTGGTGGAAATTTGAATCACTGTTATAATGCGTAGGTTGTGTACATGAATAGGCTGTGGTTAAGACCAATAAACATTGTGTGTTTGAGGGCAATGGACGTAAAAGCTTTATAATTCATCTTCATGCAGAAATGGATCTCCTCTTTTACAGATTAGGGTATTTTGAAGTGAAAATTTCAAAACAAGGGTCAGAGAATTATAGGTAACTGCTTACCTCTGCAGAGTATTTTAATAACTTCTAAGTTGTCTCTTTAAAGCGTGATTGCTTTAATTATGTATTTTACATTGATTTTAAAATCTACTTCAGTGGACTGGGATGCAAGGTTATGCTGCATTGCCAAACCTATGACTTGCAATTTTGTGGTGCTTGGAGGTAACTTGAAAATGTATATGATATGTGGAATAGTTTGTTTCTTGTTCCAGTTTGCAGGGCACACGAGTAATCTGGTGAACCTGGATGGCGTAGTTGCTGCTGTTAAATGGCTACACGACGTTTAAATAAGCAAATATTTAGTGATACAGACTGCAATTTGTGTAATAGCTATAATAACAACCCTGTGTAAGAGCAACTGGTTCAATGTTCTGCCTGGACCTTGCAATGCTGCAGCACCATTTTACTGTTGCCGTTATATATGATACAGTTTATCAAGGATATGCTTGCTCAAGAATATGTGGGCGTTATTTTTGGGGCAATAAAATAGGCTTTGAATTGCTTTTATGTTCTTTCTACCAACAATTTCAGCGGTGGCAGGACTAGATTGTCACGAGGACTGAAAAATGAATGACAATCCTCTTATTACAGCTTGATGGAGTTTACTGTTAAGACTTCAAAGGGTTGCAATCGCCGTCTATTCCATTCCTACCAACTAATTCTTGGCAACGCTCCTCATGCCAACCCTCCTAACTGCTCTCTTACTTGCGTACGAGGATCAGATGGATGGCAAATTAAATGAACAGTATCTTTAAATTTACAGTGAAAGGTGCAATATGTAAGCATGGTATGTACTAATTTTTCAATCTAACACAAAACCAGGGTGTGGGTGCCATTTCTCTGAAAAAATTTGTCCAAGCAAAGCCCATCTTTTAGAAGTTAAATATCTGATGCATGTTGAGCTAGTGTAAAACAGAAACCTCTGCTCTATTCAATATCAAGGAATGTTTTCACAGGGAATAATGTTTAAAAACAAATTGGAAAGGAATGAACTTATATGATTTTAATCTAAACTAACTCGACGAATTTTACACACAAGGTTTGCTGTTGGAATATCAAGTTGGTTCCCTGCATCCGTTTTCACAAGATGCTTCAACTGGTCTCTTGGGGTTGAGAGGCAAGTATGGAATGTTGCAAGGATTGGAGGGGTTGGCATTGATAGAGCAGAAAGCACATTACTCAAATACTCAATATCAACAGAGAGCTGTTGTGCTCCACGGTCTGTTATGTACTGAATGCTCCGCAGCTGCTCCATGTAGAGAGCAGTGGCACCCTCTGCAACCTAAAAGACAAGCAACAATTTTACCCGTCAGATTGGCCATGCTAATTAATTTACATGAACAATATGGGAAATTATCACCATAAAATTTTTCAAAAGCCAAGGATCCAAAGCATCACAATGGACACTAGCCAAGTATTTCTGTCAGGGCCACGCTGCATTATTAGTGAGCTTTTTCCTATATAATTATCTACACTTTGCAAACTTGTTCCTGCATTTAGGAGAGGCTAACTGTAGTTAACATTTTTACTTATTTAATCCAAAAGCTAAAAGATTCTGAACACGGTTAGCCTATTGGTACTCTGGGATTTGGATTTTCAGGTAAACACAAACAATCCTTAGTTGGGACCAATGTGCTGTTGCATCCCTACTAGCCATTCATAAGCCAGATACTCGGAGGAAAAAAAAAGAGGTGGTATGGAAGAATGACACTCAGAAGCTTATAAGGGCATATGCAAGATTTATCTTTGAAGTATAGGTCGTTTACCTTGAACATCCATTCAGTTGCAAAAAACTGGGCTTCATCATTGTTGGCATCACTGTTAGATATGCCTTCAGCAAGAGGCTCCAGTTGTTGGGGTAAAGTAAGAAGATATTCACCAACACTGGTTACATATGATTGTGGGTATGCACTGAAGGTTGGAAGTGGGAAAGCACTCTGTTCCTCTACTGAGGACCAAATTGGCAAACGAGACACATCACTGAGGCGTTGCCGTACTTTAGATATGAGGACATCATACACAAGCTCATTCACTGTGTCAGCAAATGCTGCAACTCTCTGTGATGCTAGCGGGAGAGCATGAAACCGAGGATCTTTGGACTGCAAGATGACATACAAACAAATAATGATGTTTATTACAATCTAAGCATCATTAGAACATAAGAGGAGAAAGAAAGGGTCTTTGAGGTGAAAGAAAAACATCATTTGCTATTAAATCCAAATGCAAAAAACAATAAATAATAAATAATAAATAAAATAAAATTGCAGGGTGGACATGGCCACAACCCACAACCCTCTTAACTTTCAAAGAAAGGAGAGTAGAGTGAAAAATGAACACAAAGATACTAAACTCACGCACCTGGTCTAAAAGGTTAAATAGTTTCCGAGCTTTCTCAGGAACATCAACAAGCCGGATGGCTGCCACATCCAAAGCTGCCCTTCCACCTAATGATGGTTCCCCATTTCCATCATTACTAGCAGCATGTGCCTGGTTTTGGTCCAAACTTGATCCAAATACTGAAAGAGACAAACTTGTGCTCAGTCTAGCCAGAGTGGCTCTCAAGGAGGCTTCGAAAACAGATGATCTGCTTGTTAGACAATCTGCAACAGTTAGTATCTGCAAAGCACCCTGCACAATGGACCATTCCTCCTCATTTGAAACTGAGTCAACTTTGCGTACATTTTGGCTCCCTTCCTTCTTCTCCAAACCCATGTCCTTCTTTGAATCACTTACATTATCCACCCCACAGACAGCTCTCAGTGATTTAAGGGTCTCTTGCAGGAAAGAGATGTACTGTAGCATTATGTCATCAAGTGCAAGAATTAGTTCGTCTGCCTCAGAGCCACCAGTAAGGTTAATGCACCTCTCTACAGCTGCTTCAAGAAGTACAATGACTTGAGGAATGGACTCTTCCATTCTCCGAACAGTTTCGCTCAGTTCAATTCCCTGAGCTCCCACACCACGAGTAACAGCACCTCTTAGGTCCACTGCTGCAATCTCAGAAGATAGGATGGCACGTTCCATCTGTCCATACCTGTAACAAATGTCAGGCTTTGTTAACTAGAACACCTGTACACATTCTTGGTTTATTAAGAAGACATAAACAAAAGGCCGATCAGAAATTAACTTCACAGCAAATGCTGCATATCAGAATAGCATCCCAACTTCCGAATATCTAAACAACTATTGACAGACCAACTAAATGCAAATATGTACATACAACCAGATTTAGTCATGATCTCAGAACATTGAAAAGATACCAGCTGGAGTGTGATCATGTAATGGCCAAAATGGAGGTATGGCCACATCTTTCTGTCATGCTGAGGGTAAATTAAATTAGGAGGGTGCATCAACAATTTTTTTTCTTTCAAATTAAACAGCTGCTGAGCCAAAAAATGTTGTTGACATACACCCTCCAAAGATTCAGTACTTCAAAAGTAATTATCAAACTCTGGTTATGGTTGGTCACCTCTGTTTAAATGATTCATAAGGAATATAAACTGCCTTCAAGGTGTCCAATAAAACTCGGAGATCAGATTCAGAAAATAAGTGCTGAATATTCCTTGCAAAGATCCCCGTCATGTTGTGCAATTCAATAAGGGCCTCAAGATGCCTAGTTTGAATCTTGATACCTTTTGGCATATCTCCAGACAAAATATCCAATATGCCTAAGAAAAAGAAATGCAAGGACAAATGAGAATTACAATAACCAACCAACTACAAGCAGGACAATGCAGCACAATATGAATACAATAAAGCAAGGCGAAAGAATCTGCTTTAAACCTTTGGCAAGTGCTTTTGTCTCAGGGACAACATCTCCAGTTGCAAGATTGATACGGGAAACAAAGCTTGCCCCTACAGCTTGCATTGTCTCAATTAGGAGCTTTGGCACAAGGGTTTTATAATCATCAGGAAAAGCAAGCATACACCTGTAATTGCATTCAATAACAAGAAAAAAAAAAAAAATGAGAAGTCATTGATATAGGATCAGAGGCATGCAGAGAAAACTTTTGAGATCATATATGCCAGCTTCAATGTCTACTCCAAAATATCAGACCCAAAAGTAAAAAAGTCCAATATCAAGCACCTTCACATGCATAAAAGAAATGCAATTTACACTAACAAATTTATGAGAACACACTTTCTTACAATAACTGAATAAAAGAAAATTTTACTTGATAAGATAATTAGAATTACATAATATTTTCAAAACATGAATTAACTAGCTGATTTTCAAGACCATGTAGTGGCATCAAGCAGCCATGTAATTTTTTAGCACCTGAAATGAAGTTTTGGATGCTAATCCATATTTATGACATCGAGTAGATATATTGACATTTATGAGACTGAGATGGACTACTTCTATTTTAATCTCATGTAGGAATTGACATGTAGAATAGACAAAGTATAAAATCAGATGTTTAAAAGGCAAGAAACAAACAATACCACTTCCATTCTTGTTCAAGATAGAGCAACAGCTCATCAGAGAAACTTGGCAACCAACTCATAAATGAAATTGTGGGCAAATAGCTAGTGGTTGATAGCCTCTCCATTTCATGTTTCTCACTTGCAGGCTTGTTAGCTCGCTGTCTTGAGTCGAAATCTTCCCAAAGCTGCTTGATGGGCTTTAGGTGAACTTTTGTATAGTGCATCTCCAGAGACCGGAATCTCCCAATTCGAATGAGAATGCCCCTCAAATCTTGGGCAACATCAACCTGCATTGCAGTAGACGGTTTAGCACATAAAGGTCTTTCTTATGCATTCAAGCAAAAGAGTACAGAAAAGGATAAAAGAAAAGAACAAGGAATTGAGTATATGACCTTGCGATTAGACAATGCATCTGTGAGACGAGGTTGCACCATCGAGTCCAGCCTATCCTCTAAGACCTCAAGTTGTCTCCTAACATTAGCAAATTCAGCCACCTAAAAACATGGAGTTATTGTAAGAAATAAACAAAATCCATAAAGAACGACACACAGCAGACAAATGTGCACACCAGATTGTAAAATCAGCTAAAGAAATTACCTCGCCAACAGCAGACAAGCAATGCCTCATGTTAGCCAAGGTTTCTGCAGCTCGAGGAAGATCACCACTAGCAAACACATCCTCAACAGTCGAACTTAATTGAGTTAATCCTGCAGCATCCTGTTATTACCAAATGCAGATGAGATAAGAATCATATTCAACCATAGTTGCTATAATTCAATTCTTTCAACTTCAAAATAAACAAATAAATGGCATGATTCTGCAAGAATTTAAATGATTTGAACTTTTGCACTTAGATTTATTCAAAACAAAAGACCAATACAAACTCAATTTCAGGATCATATGCAAAATTTACCTGCAAAGTCTCATATGCAGCTTCCATCCTCTGTTTAACAGTATCAACTTTAGCAAGCGCAGCTATAGATTCCGCTGATGATCCCTCCGCCTGAAGTAAAACGACACCGAATTAATTAATCTCAATTAGCTTAAAACAGGTTAATAACACTGCACTTTTTCTAGATCCAATGAATCAATAACTGCAATTTGAGGTAACCTTTTTAAGTTTCTGGAAGATGGAAGAGACGGAATTGCGAAGGGAAACGGCGTCGTCACGGACGCGAATGACATCGCGAGTGGCACGTGGGACGCGGAGAAGCGCGGCGGAGCTTTGCTCTTCGAGAGAAGCGGAAATCTCCTCGGAGACCATCTGAAGCTTCATCTCGAGATCCACAAGGTGCTTGTCCAGCGATTCCTGCGGGTGGCGTGATTGGCAGGCTGAGTTTATCCATTTCTTCGGATCGAATTTCTCGTCCGAGAACGGACCTAGATCGAGCATCATCTTTGCCTCAGTTCTTGGAGACTTGCTTATGGCTGGGCAGCCATGAGAATTAAGCTGTGAAAAAAAAAGTGTTTAATTGGGTAAAATGTGTGAGATTGCAAAGTTTGGGATTGGAATTTCAAATTTGTTAAAAACTATGGGCTTTGTAGTAATTAGTTGTCGTAAATAATATTGTGGAATGTATTTTAATGGTTAACTTCTTTCCTGAGCATATAAAAATTAATTTTGTAAATTAATAATAATATAATTTAAATATCTTGTAATAACATTTTAATCTATTTAATAAAAATAATTTAGGAAAGCAGGACTCTAAATAACTAAAATTTTGTACTTTAATTTTTTTAATTATGAATTTATTTTTAATTCATTTTAAATCATAATTCATTTTTAATAAACTAATTATTTTTAATTTGTTATTAAATTATTTAAAATAATTAATTTTAATTGAATTTTTATTATTATTAGAGAAATTTACAAAAAAAAATTGTATATTATATGTGAAAATATTTTATAATATTAGAATTGAAGAAATATATATGTTTAGAAGTTAGTTTTATATACATGTTGACACTTGGGTTGATCCGGCCCAAAAGAGAGAGTCCAATAATAAAAGTCCAAAAAATGAGTCCAACAATGTAAAGACTGAAGTTCCAGCTCATCTGACAAGCCCATAGAGCCCGTTTGATAAAAGCCAATGAGGCACCTCAGGCGAAAGTGAGGCGGCACCTTAATAACGTAAGGTAGTTTTTTCTGCAGAATGTGGTCAACCACATTCTACGTCACTTCCTCAAACGTTCAACCACGATTTACTGAGACAAAAAATCATGGCTAACGTGCTGGGAAGGGGGATATAATCATGAGAATGTGGTGAAGAGAAAGAGAATGAGGAAAAAATAAAGAGGAAGAAAAAATCAGAAGAGAAGGGGGGATCAATATTAAAAAAAAAAAAAATAAGAGCTATTAACATTAAAAAAAAGAATCACAAAGCCCAAAAAATAAATGTAAATAGGGAGAAAGTACAGAAGAAGGCTATAGGAGAAGTTTTCAGATATTGAAGCATTATGGAGAGAGCATTGAAAAGGGACTCGGACATTAGCTTTACACTGTGAAAAAGCTCCAAATTACAGTACTGAAAGTGCTTCTAAGGGCTAAAGACAGGGGACCAAATCATCTTTAATAGTAAATACTTTCCTTAATATTTTTTTTTATTTTTATTTTTTTAGTAGTTAAAAATACATGATTATGTAAACTCATGTGTAGTAAATGTTTTGTTGTTTAATATGCATTATAGCATGCTAACTGTTTGGTTTAATTTTATATATTATGCCTGTGTTATTGTTTATTGTGTGGCAATTAATTTTCATTTAGACTTCTAGGAATGAATATGCATGTTTAGAATTGTTATAAGCTTAAATTATCGCTTTTTGTTCGTTCTATCTCTGCATCACAAGTCGCTGAGGCGACGCTTCATCGTTGAGGTATCGCCTCCGCTTCCTAAGACAGAAACTTCATCGCCTCATCATGGTGAGGCGCTACCTCTGCATAGCTTGATGATCTCCAGGTGGGGCAGTTTTTGTAACCTATATATTTTTCTTGTCTCTTTACATTAATTATGCTTTTAATAACCTATAATTGACTCGACATGTGAGAATTAGAGTTAGTTTGTATTATTATTATTATTATTTAAAAAAAAAAACTTTAAAATGTTCTTTATGTTGTGTTTTGCTTAAGTCGCATCTTCCTTTTATAACTATTTATTCGTGATTTATTGACTTTTCTATTTCATTGTAGGTTATTTAGGTGGATTAACTAATGTTTTATTTGCAGACAATTACAATTGGTAACCCACGTATTTTTCTTTTAGACTTACCTTAATTTAGTTTATTTTTAATTTCATTTTTAATTTGTGCCTGTAAAAGGTTGTATCATTTATCCT